>JABFFE010000559.1:0-19637 GCA_013623625.1 Fusarium setosum | reverse complement strand
AAAAAAAAAAAAAAAGGACAATTCTATTCCCTGTAGATAGGTTTAAGCACTGGTCGTAAGGAGTATGTTACAAGGCTTAGAAAGTGCTGTAGTGTCTGCGCAAAAATCGATGTTGACTTATGTTATCCCCGGTAATTATGTCATCCGGCGTATTTCGGGGAATTAGGACTCATAATAGAGACCCGAGATCATATTTGACTCGACAGATCGGTCAACTAGTCGAGCATCGGCTAAATTCCTGACCCTGGTCTAGATAGAAATCTGGGTTGTAAGTATGGACTAATGATGTTGGAGGGACGGAGAACTGTCTTTGTCTTATTTCTGTCTATTTATTTCTGTGGCTTGTGAAGGATCAACTATCTTAAAGACGAAAGCACCTTTTACTAAGTGCTCCGAGAGGGGAGGACCCGAGAAACTGACCGACGTGTTTGAAACCCAGAGCCAATGCCGAAAGCTATTAATCCCGACGGTGCGGCGTAATCTCAAGCCTTGTGGCTGAGATGTAGAATAAGCCGACGACAAAACTTTACCTTTTAACCATTTTCAGATTATTATTTTCGCCAATTAATTATTAGTAGCGTAATTAAATAAAAGATCCTAATAGAGTATTCTTCTTCTTCTATATTAGTTTTTAATACTCTTTGTCTTGAACTACTCTTCAATTATCTATCACTGCAATTATCTACCTCTGATCTATGTTAGTCGTCTTCAACGGGAACTCGATCCTTTAACTCTTTTTTTTTTTTTTTTGGGAAAATTGATTCGTTCTGAGGCACTCAAAGCTTTTCAAGTCAACTTAAAAAGTATCGCCAATTATGACTCCCACGTCAGTTTCCCAGTCACCACTAGAATCTCATAACCATGTATTGCTACGCGCTCGAGGACCATCTCAGATTCGACTATTGCGGAGAGTATGTCTATGCGCGGCAACGGCAATGCTGATATTAGTATGGCTCCCCATGGGCTTTCCAACCAACATCCAAAAACCTCATCTTAGCCAATATTATTCACCATCTTTCCAAAGTCCCCAAGCTATCAGTCAGGGCCGGTTCCCACGCAAGATATGGCAGACATGGAATCACATCCCACCCTCCTTTGACAAACAGGAGATGGAACATGTTAGGTCATGGACTGAAAGCAACCCGGAATGGAGGTGGGAGGTCCTAACCCATGCCAACGAGCTGGAGTATGTCGAAGACCACTTTGGGCCCCGCGGATTCAACAGACCAGACATCGTCGAATTTTTCAGGACTGTCAACTCCAAAATTATAAGATCTGATCTACTTCGTTACCTGATTATCTACGTCGAGGGAGGGCTATACGCCGACATAGATGTGGAGGCTCTCAAGCCGATACGCGAATTCATCCCAGGTGGTTTTGATGAAACAGACATCGACCTGGTGATAGGAATCGAAGCCGACGAGCCAAGATTCAAAGACCATCCAATCCTTGGACGTGTTTCATGCAGCTTCTGTCAGTGGACTTTCCTTTGCAAGCCGCAACTACCTCTTATGATCGAGATGGTTGAGAGTGCCATAGCCAGGATTCACAAGCTGGCGAAAGAGCAGGGTGTGCCTATTTCCGAGGTAAAAATGGACTTTTATCAGGTCATTGGGTGCTCCGGCCCTGGACTATTCACGGATGTTATCATGCAGTACATGGACGAGAACCGGACTCGAAAAGGGCCCATCACATGGGATGACTTTCATCAGATAGATAAAGCAATGTTGGTCAACCGTGTGCTAGTATTGCCTGTTCAAGCATTTGCGGCGAACCAGATTCACTCGGGGTCTGGTACAACTCATGGGGTTCCTGCAGCCCTTGTCAAACACCACTATGGTGCATCAAACTGGACAAGTCAGCATGCACGGTACAAGCACCCTGTGTATGGTGAAGTGGAGGAATGCCTGTTTGATGAGGCCTGCGTAAAGCAGTGGGATAGAAATGTCGAGGCATATAAGCATCATCAGGGCAAGGAGAAATTTAACAAGTAGAGTAGAAGGACGGAGATACGAGAGAAAGCACGACCAAGATCTCTGAGCTCACAATAGAATATTATCAATGCCAGCCTCTGATAATAGCATAGCCGCATAAAGCCGTTATATCTGATATCTCAGTATATTCCGATGTAGAAGGCTTTCTATGTGTCGTAGTTCCACTATTCTTAGAGCTGTGAAACTCGTCTACTCCGCTGTTCGAGATTTTCTTGAGCTTAAGCAGAGTGCCCTACTATAGGCGATTCTACTGACCCTTTTCGCTTAGGTGGAATGCGAAGTATACCTCGTGTAGAAGAACTCCGGATATTTTTGATACTGTAGTCTCTGCCTCTCGTTTCTAGGACCTTCCTTCCTCTCCCGGGCTCATATCTATATAGTAGTCATCGTAACGGCATCCAATGAGGCTTACTAACCAACGTGTTCTTCATTATTGCGAAGGCAAGCTGCCTTTAACGGAGCATCGAAGCATTACAGAAAGAGGCTTGCTGACACCGCTGTATTGTGGGAGTATAGAAACGTCTTGCCGTGAGCCACATTACTTCTCTAGTGATTGATCCCAATAGCTGTATATATTATACTTGCTGAAAAAGGCGGCTCAAGAAAGCAGATCAGTCTTTCCAGATGGTGTGCGGCAACTGGTTTTACTCTCTTGAACCAGGAGCTATGAGAAGCTCCGCTGAGTCTGTACTGAGCAGTCTTGGACGTCGCCTATAGCCTGCTACGTGTTATCACAACGCTCAGTCTGTCTTGGAAAACAGATACCGTGTTGGCAATATTGTTGCTCCCTGTAGCTTGAAGTATATCATCTCGAAGCCGTCCATATAGCTGCTAATGTTAGTGAACTTGTTGATATACCATATCTGCTTCGGAGACATAGCAGCACTGACTTTAGGCATATTATTATGAGCTCGGCACGTCCCTCCAGCATCCTTATAGTCTATTGAGGCATTTTTAACTACCATGTGCTCTCCGAGAGAAGTAGTGTTAACTACCTATCTGGAATTCGCGGCTGCCGGCAGCTTGCCTTCACTCCAACAAAGCACACCGCGTCTTTCCACATCTCTAGCATCACAATAAACCCGATGTCAATATAATTGCTAATTCTATCTAAGGATGAGTCAAAACTCAGTTCTGACGCATCGCGAAAGGTTATTTGCCTCTTAGAGGCTATAAAGACTGACTCAACGATAATGTTCAGGACATAATTGGTAGTGACCTATTTACTTCCAGCTGGAGCATCGTTGGTTAAGCTCCTCTCGGCACGAGAGACGACGTTTCTCAGCTAGTAATTGTCTTCGAAAAGGGGCCAACGGTAAGCCCTAGCAAACCTGAGAGTGTACATCTTGCAGCATTTCGCCGTACACTATTTCTAGTTGTAAATCCTACTTCTCCAGACTCTATTGGGATAATTTTGGTCTCCCCTCACCCCGTAGAGTACTGTGATGACCTTTTGTCTTGTGTCATTGCATACAACAGTAACCGGTCGTCAGTACTTACGGGAACAGAAGAAAAAGCCCCTGTTTCTACATACAGAACAGCTGCCTTGCTGTACCAATCACCCCATGGGACTTAGTTCCTAGAGAAGTGTATGTCCAACTTCACAGACTGGTCCAACGCGATGAAGTACAGACTGATCCGTATCTCAGTCACTTGGTTATGCTAGTCTAAATATACGACCTAACTTAAGAGATTAGGGTTAGATTAACTATTAGGGTTGATTTGTTTCCACTGGGAATTAGAGGGGCTTTACTAGACCCTATACTTTATTTATAAGGTATAGGCATTACCTTAAGGCTATAGCCCGAAAGTGTAATATTCCAAGTTCTTTTAGACTAAATAGTATACTCTTACGGCGGTATATTAAGGGCTAGCATCGCTCGGAAAACATCTAGATATAGTAGGAATAATTTAGTAGTCCCGATCGGGTTATTAATATTTATCCTGCTATTGTTATCAATGGGCCGATAAACCCTGTCACTCGGTGGAGAGGCAATGATGATTTAGGCAAACTAAATAAATATTTTACTCTCCGAAAATACCACTTAAGGTTAACTTAGTAGGGGCAAGGGCGATGTTGCGCTTGATCCTCAAAGGGCTCTGTCCGAGGCCATAAAGATAGTACTTTACTAGAACCCGACCATAGGACCGCAATGATACCGCAAAAGCTAATGCTTGTATACCCTTGGCATATTTACAAGTAGCATTATGTTTGAATCCTCTGCTCCACAGTCGGCAAGTTCGGCAGTTATATCCCCGAGAGCGACTCCCGATGAAGGGAGGGGTGGGCACGATGTCGGAGATTGGGTCGGTATGTGCTAGGGCCACTTGCAAGATGGCGGGATGAACGAATCTAGAAATCTCCGACGCGAAAGGTACAAGCGCCCAAAATCCTTCAGTCCCTCTGGATTTGACTTTATACTACAAAGCAATAGTCTGTGTTTGAAGTGCCTTCTTAAAGGGGCTCAACCTCAAAAGACTTCAAAAATCCTCCAGGTCCGCTACGTCAGGACAATTTCTTTCCAACAAGTGCTAGCTGCCTAGACACCCATGGACCGCACCACCTGGCTCGATGGCCTCCGTGGTATCGCCGCGGCTATCGTCACAACAGACCACTATTTCCTGGGCAGTGTCATGAACGCTGGCTTCATGACCGCTGGCTTTAGGTCATACTGGGCCGACCCCCCCGAGGCAAACCGGAGACTCATCCAGCTGCCTCCCATCCGGCTTGTTTTTGCTGCGCAGGCCATGGTGCCGCTGTTTTTTGTCATTTCTGGCTATGCTATCTCCATTAACCTTCTCCAACTACGAAACAACAATAGATCTGAATTTCTGCAACGCCTCTCTTCGGCCGTCACTCGCCGCGTCTTGCGCATATATCTCCCGGTCTTCTGCATTGCCAGCATTTCGCAACTTCTTTTCTTTTGTAATCTTTATCAATGGGACTTTGGCGACCTTGTCTGGGGCCGGCGACCTTGGACTGCACCTTGGTCGCATGTCACCTTTGTCTTTCGCTACATGCTCGACAATATGAACATCATTTCATTTCCAACCCACGTCGGCCTCAACACCCAGCTCTGGACCATGGCGTTTGAGTTACGCGGTTCCTACATTGTTTACCTTACGGTACTAGGGCTTGCATTCTGGCGGCCACGGCTTCGGCGTTTGGCGCTGGGAGCTTTAGTGGCCTACTGGTTCTATTTTGGACTGTGGGATATCTTTGCCTTCTTGGCAGGCCTCTATCTGGCTGAGATGCACATCTGGTCAAGTCCCGGGGCCTTGGATGAGGAGGCAAAACTACCTTATCATTCCCGGCTGTGTTTACAGACAAAGTCATCACTCATCAATTTTACCACCATCCGAACGTACCTCTTCTTCATTCTTGGAGTTTGGTTGGTCTGTCTCAACGACCATGGTTCCTTGCCGCCAGGATACCGATTTTTAGAGCTTGTCGAACCCCCTCCCTGGGAGAACGACTGGGAGACTCTAAGCCAGTGCTGGAGGACAACTGGCTCAGTCCTTGTTGTCTACGCAATCAGCAAGTCGGTTCATCTCCAGCGTCCACTTAATTCTGCGCCGATACAATACCTAGGAAACATCTCGTTCTCACTATACTTAGTGCACCAATCTATCTACCATCTCCTTCAACAACCTCTAAGGGATTCCCTATGGTATATTGCTACCTGGAAACCCTTTCCTGGAACACTGGAGGCCAGCAATCATACGACCCTATTTGCGTTTTCCTGGCTTGGAGGGTTTGTTATTTTATCAGCAATTAATCTTTATACCGCGTACCTTTATACTAAGTTTATAGATAGTCGATGTATAGAGTTAGCAAAAAAATCCAATAGGTGGATTACTAATTTACTTTAAGAATGTATAAATATTTACATCACTTATACCTTTTTCTTTTAGAAGTTAAAAGTATCTAGTTTCTTCTATGTTTTAATATTTAGTAGTGGCGAATTAAGAAATAACTCATGATCTGAGATGTTGGCCCCAAAAGGTCTTGGGTGAGCTTTTTGATGTCGGATGGAGACGACACTAGGCCCATGACTCCTCCATCGTCATCAGTGACCTCAGGAAAGCTATTGCTAGTGGGAATTAGTGTACTATCGGAACTTCTCTGAGTCATCCCGACGACTCTCTCGGTGAGCGATGGTTGCTTATCTAGGTGAAAGGTCGAACTCATCATGCTGAGCGGGTTGAAGATGTATTTCTTCACATGCTCGCCCAGCTTCATGTTGGACAAGCGCGATAAGAATGCCAGCCCATTCTGCGCTACCGCCGTATGACTATCCCTCACCTGGTCCGAAGAGCGGAGGCAGCGTGTATGCCTCCAGCAAGCGGCCACAAAATGCCTTGGGATGCTCTTCTCATCCAAGCACGCAATGCTCGCAGGAGGGGATTGAAGGCACCCATGTCAATGCCACTGGTATGTGAAATGAGGTGACGGACTGTAATCTTGTTCTTGGCGTCCCGGAACGTCAGAGTGTCGTCCGGACCACCCGAGATGATTTGCAGCTTCTCCAGTTCCAGAAGAACATTGTAGACAGAACCGTCGAGGGAAACCAGACCACGGTCGACGCACTGCAGCACATAGTTGCCGACAAAGGCCTTGGTGATGGAGTAGATCCAGAAAACGCTGTCCTCCTCAATCGGGTCTTGTGAGTCGAGCGAGCGGGTACCTGGGTAGGTTCCACTAGAGTCGAATCTGGCTTGGTCAATATTGAAGCCATTCGGGGGTGAAAGTTCTACCGAGACTCACCAGATGCATCGACGACTACGCCGGTGAGGCCACAGATGGCATTCTGCTGCGTCTTCTCGTTAGCAAGAGTGATGAAGCTTGGAGACATGATGAATGAGTAGAACAGGGTTGGCGATGAGGGAAAAGTAGATGGAAGTCTTGGGCACCAGACGCTTGGTGTTTTGAAGGGCATTGCACATTCCATGAGTTGTTGCCACGATGTAAGTAGAGAAAAGGTATAAATTACCCAGATAGGCAATTCCCGATCATCCTTTCGATACATCGGGACTCGAATTTCTTATCAACCCCGGATCTCGGGGGCGCAAATCTAACGACAGTTGATCCCCGGAGCCCCGAGGCGCTCGATTACGGAGTAGGGAGACGTACCCGGGTGTTGCCGGCAGCAACAGAGAACTCTATCAAGGGGTACTGTCAGCCGGAATGAGGAGAGGTTCAGATGAGGTTCGGTTACTATATATCGCCAACAAATGCACGCCGTCTTACTATCCGTCCTACACAACAAAGTCGCCCTGGTTACCGGCTCATCTGCCGGTACCGGGGCCGCGATGGCCCAAGAACCGTCTACGCGCGGCGCTACCATCGTTCTCAATTACCCTAATCCCTCGTGCGAAGCCGAAGCTGCGGCTATCGCCGCCTTGTTGAAGACCAGCTAGATTGTGGTGGAAGCCGACTTCTCGACAGCAGACGGCCCCGCTTACTTGATCAAGAGTTTTGAGCTACTCGGGTTGTTAACCATACCTCTAACAATAGGGAAGTTGGTCGCTCACCCCTCCTCTGAGCGAGGCCGTCCTTGTCGGCAATTTGGCCGGTTTCGAATGCAGACGGTGCCTGCAGAAACGCACTGCTTGCAAACATCCTAGCCATCATAGCATATCTACCCTTGATGTCAGGAAATATGGACTTCAATTGTAAAGAGCCCTGCCTCCTTTTTTGGCTGGGCGGTCGAGAAAAGCCTCCACATGTCAACACGAGGTATCCTTGGTAAGACCCTTTACATCGGGCTGAAAGATGGAGCTGGGACTTGCCCTGCTTACTGATTGCAATCTTAGCTGACAGTTGTCAAGACGAAACCAACGGATTTGATAATGATGGTGAGAGGTTATCAGGACCTTTATTTAAGAGAACGACACTAAAGTTACAACGATAACCTGACTCGGCAGGAGAAGTATTGCCAACAACCAAAAAGGCGATTTTTATTTAAGCGGTAGTTTCGTTCATCAAGTCTATCATAGGGTGCAGAATGCTTCTACATGATGGGGTGAAGTACCTAAACGTCCTAAACTCGTGTCACTTCCACGTCCAGATATTGAGGCCAGTCTTGACTCCCTTCTCAGGAGGGAGCCCTGCGTGGTGGAGTCGATGGTCCCAATCCCCAGAAGCATTAGTGTTGCTCCAGAACAATGCGTTACCCGGGATCGCTTTCACTTTGATACCATCCTTGCTATCACAGTCGACAAATTGGCACCAACGCCGATCCTCTCCGGACCAATCTATAGCCAATTGAGGGAAATGCGTACTGCAGTTTTTGCAATCCGCCTCTAGAATTGCAAAGATAGTGCTGACTCGAGGTATGACATCATCGTTGTAATCTAAATGCGGTTTGTACTGCTGTCCTGAGTTATATCGTGTAAGCTGTAGTTGTTCATGAACCGCACGGCGAGTATAACCCTGGAATTCTGATGACCGCGAGATAATTCTCTCAACCACAGGATCTCCATTTGGCAATATCGCTGTCGAACTGGTTCTCAGCTCGGATACGGCGGAGCCATTCGACATTGAGACAGTTGACCGACGAAAGGCAGTTTCCCTGCATCACGTTAGAGAAGCAATACATGCGGAAGGGTAACATACCCAAGGTTCAATAAGTACTCCCGCTCTTGCTCAGGGATAAAGTCTATGATATAGATCATCAACGGATCTTGTGATAGGATGCGAACAGAGTAGGGGTGAGGACGATGAAGCAACGATATACAAAAGGCGTAAAGTTGTGGCCGGGACCAAGAGACTGCTGCGAGGCCAACCGCGACACAAAGGACCGCAACGGTCACAATGAAGTTCTTAGGGTGAGATAAATGCATTTTGAATGTCCAGTGAGTTATGAGAAGGAGTTATAGATGCAAGAAAGAGAGGAACTGAATGAGACATATATGTCCGATTTTGAAATATAATATTGGAAGTCAGGGAAGACTGTTCTGCGATATCTTCTTCATAGGTAAATATCGATAATGAACAGTCTTGGATAAGATTGGCATGGTTCTAGGTAGAGAAATAACTACCGAGTGTAACGAGTGGCGGTGTAAGATAAGGTTCTAGAGTCAAGGAAATTAAATAAGGTTACACGTGGACTCAAGGAAATTAGGTTTACATGTTTTCGCAACTCCTAGTAGATGATTGGGTAAATAAAGATTTTATTCGGTATGTCGGGCTTCTCGTAACCCCTCGCTTGGTACGTATGGGGATGCTGAATGCCGAAGTTTCGTAACGGATCGTCGGCCCCGCTGAATGCCGAGGTTTAACAACGGATCGTCGGTCCCACTGATGCAGGGAAATCCACTTTCCAATCTCTGATTTAGGAGCGCGGCTATTGATGCGGTACTTTCTAGTCTGGTATCTTACTCGACAGGAACACGCGAGCCAACAAGAATCTGCCTCTCATCTCAGATTCGTTCAAGTCTTCATAAAATGGCCATTCCGAGCTAAAACTTTATCTTCGAGAACTCGGGTGAGAGGGACGGAAAAGCTAGCACCACTGACCCAAGCAGCGAGGCAGGGTCATACTTCCTAAGGCGGCAGGTTTTTCTATACGCAAGTCCTTGGAACTCGGTATCCCATTTAGTTGGGCCTGCGGTCATGTCTGAGGACGGGACAACAGGATCATGCCAAGGAGTCTGAGCGTCTTGTCCAGTATAACTGCTCTAATACGTGGAGCTTGATTTGGGTTTCCCTCGCCTTGACTTTAAGGTCGTTTTTCTTAGGTTTTGCAGATCGGGACTGTTAGGTACACCCCTGACGTAGTTTCATAAGCCGAGGCGAAAAAGGACGATCAATTAGGGTGATATGCCGGATGTCTAGATGGTCCGACTGGTGGAGCAAGAGAATACGCTTTGTCGTTTTCCTTTAATGACGCTGATTCAAAGCCACTGGGCCTGCATTAGTGTCCCCAATAGGTATGGCAGTCGTTTGACCATTGGCGGACGTTGCCCACTGAGCCCAGATGAAACTCCACACCGCAACGCCGTACTGGGGTTGTCAAACTGCCGTTAAGCAACTCCGACATATCGATGTAAAAGAGGTATCAACAACCCACAGGCTGGAGTGCATCCACTAGTACGTCAGTGGGTTGGGTTTCTCAAGTATTCGACTGGCAGGCGGTGAGGGTTGAAACGATGAACGCTTCAGAGGCTTGAGCAGAGATACAGCGGCCACAACGGTTGATCTTTTTTGTACCTGTCACTAGGGCTTAGACCTTGCTCATAGTATAACCTGTCTCCTCAAACAAGGAAAAATCTAGCAAAGTAGTAGCCACGATACTTGATCTCAATACTGGGTACGCCGCGGGGACTTTGATAGAGTTTAGGGGTGGAGTCTAATAGAGCTGTAAGTAAACATTAGATCGGCTCCGAGGTGCTATTAGGGTCAGTCATCATGACAAAGATAACCAGAATACCGTCAGCGGAGACTTTGATATAGCTAGTAAAACACGTGGCACCCGTAAGATAGCTCCTGGATGGACACCAAGACGGACGGTCTTCCGGATAGGTCTTCTTGGCAATTGCTGGTGGAGTTTGATATCGCAGAGTGAGGCTTACTGAAACAAGCCCATGGCAGTTGGGCCGACCTTAGCGTAGTCGCAACCAGGCGGGCGCAATAGAATAGGCATTGAAATTGCCTTTCATGCGGATCTGGCTTAGTAGCTAGGATGAGTCTGTCAAGCTTTTCTGATATCCACAGTCGAGTGGAGCGTATAATTGTGACGTGCGATTATCGTATCTGGGTTACACGCACTTTGTCTAGACCGCAGCCGGCTAGTGACATAATTAAGCCGAGTATTCAAATTTATAGAGAAAGCTCTATTATAGAATAGATATAAATTATGCTTAGAAGCCACTCTCAATCGTAAATCTACAACAAACAAGCATACTCTCCAAGTCTTTACCCCAAGTCTTTCGGCTTTCAGATTTATTTATTTTTCATCTCAATCTTTGAAAGAACTATCTCCTCAAAACGTCGCCAGAATGAAGTGCGCCTTCGTGCTGACTATGCTTGCTGGTCTGGCACTGGCCGCCCCTAAGGTTCAGGAACAGGTTTGGTTTTTTCTTCTCTAAAAGCTTCTGAATGCTAAACATGATCTAGGATGGTGGCATAGATTTTGCTAAGCGCCAACTTTGTACCCGACCGGGTGATTGTAACGTGAGTATTATTTGTTTTGTAGCAGAGTGACTGGTATATTGATCTGGTTTACTGATATAATTGGCATGCTTTAGCCGTCCGCTCCTGCTCCTCCTCAGCTTGGACCAGGTGGCATTCCCCCTTGTCCTACCCCTGGCCAAGGCTGTTAGTGGGTGAATCCCGAATGATGGATATAGAAGCTTTTAGTCGTTGTATGGAGTTCTCCACTGGAGTTTAAGCTCGGCCGACTGTCAGCGGGTAAATGTAGCGACTGGGTGTGGGTATGGACGAAGCGAGCTGAACTCGTGCCACTTTTAATACAGGCACAGGCATAGGCCGCTGCTAAGTCTCTGAATCTTGAGCTACACTCTAATACTATACTTTACATTGTCGATATGCCCTAGTAGTCAGTAACAATATCAATTGTAGTAGATATGATTTTCCTGCTCCGCTTTACAGGGATATAGTTGAATTTCCACCTGCCAATCATAGCTCACTTTACATCTTATGCAATAACCCGCGACACGATGGACGCGTTTAGCACACACGAAGCATCCTTTGCATCTAAGTCACGTCCGTTCAACCCTATACTTCTAAGCTCTTTTGCTATTCGCTATGGAACTAGGACCTTTTGTTTACCTGAAGAATGCTTGCATGATCTAACAAGAAACTCTAATCAGATCCATTCACTCGATGCAAAATCGGTAATATCATAGGTTCTCTAGTTATAAAGGCGAAGCCAAAACTGAGCGATGCACAACCTCGCGATGAATGGATGCGCATAAATGAACTACCGTCTCTATGTGTAGGCCAGTCATCTCTTTATAGCCGCAGTAGGATGTTTCTCTCTCTGTCGTAGGTGTTGATAAGAGTATACTATACGAAGAGTCAGCCTAAGAGATCGATAACTGGCGTGCCACGCGACTGACCTCTTTGAACCTTGGCCGCCCCAGTATGAAATCACCGAGCCAATTGGACTCAGAATACACCTCACGTAGCCCATGCCTCTCAAGAGATGACCACCACCCTAGCCACGAGTATATATCGTGGGGAACAGTATAGTCCGGGCCACTGGGGATGATGTGAACTTCTACGAGAAGCTGGCCGAACGGAAAGGGAGCATGAGACCCATGGCTACCAGTCTCCAGTGAAGACAAAAGTGAGTCAAGAGCATCAAACTCCGCCCCTTCAATATCTATCTTCAGTATGTCGATGTAATCGTGGCCATTAGCACGCATCAAGTCCTGAATTGTGTAACAAGGTGGTCGAGAGATAGTGTCTGTCTTGTTCCCGAGCTGCACCTCGGCAAAGTGCGCCCGCGAGGCATAATCGCTCGTTATCTGCGGGCCCCATGAGTCTACCGAGAAGTCATAGCCCCAGATTTCAGCATTAGTGCGGCGCAGCAGCTCGGCTTCAAATGAGGAATCATCGTTGACGCCGAAAGAGTAGACAACAATGGAGGGGGCGGGGTTTGCCTCGGATGAAGGGCCTGGTGATGCCTTTTCATACCGAGACATGCCGCAGACATTCTTACCTCCATCGCCGAGGACACCCACACGTTCAACATCGTGGGGACAGAAGAATGCTGGTCGCACAAAGTCCCATACTGTATAGGGATCCAAGTACTCGTCAGGGAACTCGGAACTAAGGTTCGAGTCTCGGAGCATGTTGTCGCGGCTTGCGACCAACTGGGCCCAGAGCTTTTCAGCGAGGCCCAGTTGATCTTGCAGACGCAACGATGCATGATGGGCCAACAGGCTTGGTCTAGATATCCTCCAGTATAACGTGCTTAAAAGCATTGAAAATGCCACAAAGAGGGGCACAAAAACAAGCCTCGCCATCACAAACCAGGTGTTCCTTCAGCAGCTGTGACGATCTGGATGGTGAACAAGAGGACGAAAGATTTTCGAAGAGTCTACGAGGGTTGGGTATTTTGAGGGGTTCTTTCGGGGGTTTCTTTCGGGGGTCTCTTTCGGGAGGTTCTTTCGGGGATATAGCGCTCCCGCACTTGGAACGCGGCAAAGAGAAGCATAATAGGCCACTGCTCGTCACCCCTGTTAACCACGAACTTTGATTTGGGTTTCGCAGGGGGCCCATCCCCGAGCTTCATTTACATAGACTTTCTCCACTTTTGTGCCTCGTAATGCTTCACGGTAGTATTCTGTGCTAGCTGTCAAGTGGGAGAGGCGCAGCAGGTCATCGGGGCCAAACTCTGGGTCGAGTGCAGAGGGAATACTCCCCGTGTGGTGCTATCCTCGGAATGCTCTGTCCTTCCATTCCTAGCACTGCAAGTTGTGCAACTGGGGCGCTTGACAATCGTTCCCGGTTACTGGGCTGATCGATGTCTGCTACTTGGCACGGCATTTGAATACGGCATTCATGTACAGCATTTAATTACGGTATTTGCATTTCCTTGCAGCAAAACATCTTTTCAAATAGGCAACTCTATCCCCTCATGATCTCGATTCGTTGCCCAGGGAAATAAATGGTCTCAACCTGAACCTTGCACTACGAACCACTAGCTCAAAGGCCCCGATTTCTTGTCTCCTGCTATGGACGTCTACTTTGCCACACTTTCGATCCTGGGCTTACTTTTCGCAAGTTCCGCACTTTGGCAATGGAAGCCCAGAACAAAAGACTTATCTCCACAAGATCAACCTACCCCGGGGCCGGGAAAATATCTCAATTTCACCACAACGCGTTACCAAGATTTCTATCGCTTTCGCAACCAGTTCTTGCAAGTATATGCCTTGGCAGTAGCAGCAGACTGGCTCCAGGTAAACAAGCACTCAACTGAACTGAGCCATGACACACTGATCATCTCTTGCCTCGTCTAGGGCTCTTTCATCTACAGTCTCTACAAGAATACCCACCAGCTTTCTGAAAGCTCAGTGGCATCCCTTTTTGCTACTGGCTACCTCTTTGGTGCCCTCAGTGGCGGCATTACAGGAGCCCTTGCGGATAGGTATGGGCGCAAGCTAGCATGCATCACTTATTGCGTGATATACTCAACATCATGTCTTACCTGCGTCTCCCGTAACATGCCCCTACTCTTCCTAGGCAGGGCTCTTGGGGGCATCAGCACTACCCTACTATCCACCGTTTTCGAGACTTGGATGATAGCCCAGTTCCATCAACTAGGTTTCAACTCATCAGACGGACTGCTCAGCGATATACTTGGGTCCATGTCGTCCATAAACGGGGCTGTTGCTGTGGTATGCGGCATCGTTGCCCAGGCTCTCGTTAGCGTCTCAGGGTCCGAAGAATCGCCATTTATTGGAAGCATGATCTGCTTGTATGCCGCAGCAGGTATGATATGGAAGTTCTGGGTGAGTCTTGATAAAATATTGTTATCAATGAGCTATTCTGATTGAAATCAGCCCGAAGACCATCCTCAGACGGAGCGCCCACACTCAAATAATATCCACCACAAAGGATTGCCAAGTAAGATCCCTCCCGAATTCACTGACTACAAGCTCTAAAAGATCAGATGCGAAAGTTCTTGTTCTCTGCACAGTTTATGGCGTCGTAGAAGGCACCATGTACATTTTCGTATATTTCTGGTCTCCAGCCATCATCGCTGCTCGGACACAAGTCGGAAGCTCCCATAATCCACCGCTTGGATTGATCTTCGCAAGCTTCATGTGCGCCATGACACTTGGTTCGATAGCATTTACCTACGTCACTCGACACGGTACTTCTGTATCGCAGATGTCTCTATCATTACAGATTATACTACCATCACTGGCCATCTCCCTGCTGGTCACGCTCATGACCAATAGCGAGGCGCATCTATTCTACGCATTTTGTACCTTCGAATTCTGCCTCGGATTCTACTATCCTAGTATGGCTTATTTAAAAGGCAACCTCATTAACGATGAAAATCGTGGCAGGGTCTACGGCCTGATGCGCGTTCCGCTTGGCTTATTCGTTTTAGCATCTCTCGCGTCCGTCAAGGAAGGTATGCATCGATGAGACCAATTTCTTGTACATTGCTAATAAGGGTTAATCTAGACATTGACGGCCGAGAAGACAGATTCATTACATGTAGTTTTCTCCTGATAGTCTGCACCTTACTCACGCGTCAATTTGTTTGCTGATTGGGGCCACAACTATCATGTGGTCAAACAATGGTAGATAGAACCATATCCATTGCTCCAAGCTCATACCAACTAGAAACCTTACCTATAGCTTTTATGCAGTTTAAAAAAGATATTTACTTCATAGTAAAACTTTGTTCGTCTAATCTTCAATTTTCTTCTCTGAAACACCGCCAGAGTTCACGTACAGGTAATACATCTCCATGCGTTTCGAGGAAAGCGTCAAGACTACCCCGTTTTAAGATCAACTCGTCTGTTTACTTTGCTGGAATTTTCGCTCGGGATCCAGCGCAAGGTTGCATAGCATTTTCAAAGGGCGTGTATACGCGCAGTATGTATTTGTAGCCCGATTAGGATACAGGAGGTCTTGCCTGTGATCAGTTTGTCGGGGGGTGTATGATAGGGTGGGTCTATCTGGCTAAAGTCCCTTCTACTTGGTCCTATCATTCAATAAGAGCTACGTATGCAGATACTGTTATCCGTAGGATCAGGCGCCTGCGTAACGTGCCGCCAGTTTCAACACTTGGCCATAACAGGGTTCATTGGTGCAAGACGATCACCCGATTGTCATCGAAGCTTGGCTATCCCCTCAAATACTCCATTACAACGCTGACAGATGATTGTGGCATCGAGAGCAACTGGACATGACGCGTAGATTCTTGTTTCGGAGCTTTGCCACCGACGAGTGTGGATCAACACGAAAGGTGCAGGGGCATGCCCTCAGCAGTCCGAGAACTCCGTAACTTCGAATCTACTCCAAATACGGCAGGGGTAAGACGAGGGAGCAAGGTAGTGTTTGATCGGCTTGGTTCGGCGAATCAGAGGACTTTTTATCTGTTCCAAGTCCTTGCTAATCGTGTTGTTTTCTCTTTTCCCTATCGCGGACGTTGGCCTTGAGGGCATCATTTGCATCACAATTAAGCCTAACAACCGGGGAATCATAATTGTCACCGACATAGTTATTACTTCTTCAAGGTCACATTAGCACGTTTACAATAAATCATTCAGTTCAAGTATCCACTACTGGCCTCTCATCCCGCTCAAGATCCATCGATCGCCAACTCAGGACATGGAACATACTAGAAGAGGCAATTTCACCAGGAAAAGCAGATAAAGATCGACCTTGGTGACTGACAATAGTTCTTGCTACACACAAACGAATGGACCCCGGATAGCCGGCCGAGCTTAAACCATTGTGGGCCTACCAAAATGGAACTCCATACAACGGCTATTCCTCTCTATCCTCCGATGACATGATCCTCGGTGATTTTGGAAAGAACTTCCCGACTGCATCATCTTCTTGGCGATAATCGCTCCACTCCCGAACCTATGCACTCCCGGGGCCTCCGGTGCTCTGAGCGTTCAGCTGCCCTATTCGCGTGATGGCCTGGCGAGCGTTGAATTCCCCAGGAACCCTGGTGGGAGCTGCTTCTCCTCCCCGAGTGATGGCTTGACGTCGTGAGATGACTTGGCGCTGTGAAATTTGGCGGCCGACCAGCTGTCCATCAGGGTCTTGTTCCGCTTCGACCTCGATGGCAGCATTTGGGTCAGTTGGTGCACCCAAAGAAAAGGACAAGAGGGTGAGGAGTCCAAAGATTGTTGAAACCTGCATAATGGGCTGGCTCTGGCGCTTAGATTGATAAGTTGGATGAACGTATTTATAAGGAAATTGAGAGTGACTGAAGTTGCTGCAGAACGTAAGATAAAGAAGAAATCACAGCTGAAATTCTTGTACTTATATAGTCGGGCAGTTATATAGTCGGGCAATTTAGCTTCAGGCGGCACATCTAACATGTCTATTTGGCCATACTAAATTGATTGCTAAAATATCGGCTGTCAGGCCAGGGCCACGGGTTAGGTGCGTGGTTAGGTGGCCGCGCGGGACTTGGTGAAAATTCCTCTTAAGTAGAAAAAAGGGCAAATTAAATCCTACAAAAATAACGCGCCGGATGCACAAGACGAGATCGGGGTCGATTGACGGCTTCGAGTACTCCTCGAGCAGTTTGTGATCATATAGCATGCAAATACCACCCAGTGCATAGGTAATCAACCGTTTGGACGTATTAGTGAAATCCTGGTCGCTCTAGACAATCCTAGTTACCAGTAAACAGGTGCGCTCGTCCTAACCAAGACCTTCCTCCTCCACCACCGAAATCTGGCCATAGAGGACGCCAGGGTCCACTATGGGCTGTTTGGCGTGGATGTTTTGAGAAATCGACCGATCAGGTACGTCATTTCCGCTCTATTATCCAATGCTCCGTGGGAAGAGGCCGCATATGTGTTGCGAAAACGAGGAGGAATGTACACCGAAGCACAGCATGGGTCAGCATATAGCTCTACGGAATCGGTCTCGTCGTCCACATCAACAACCGAGGTTAGAGGCGCCTGCAACAGACGATACGGGCGGAGACTCGTCCAGGTCAGCGTAAATTCGACCGATGAAGACCACCAGGACGCGCCGGGCGGGATGGGCATGGCTAGACGCTTTGAGAATCGGGTGCAGAACCTCAGAACTTGAAACGGCAGTTTCTGGACCGTAGAGGTAGAGCTGACGCCTTGGAGCCTACCTCGATTGGATATACGGACTAGAGATCTCGAGATTGTCAGCCGCGATCTGGACTCCTGGGTCTCGTCCGGCAATTGAGGTCGGGCACTGGTCGCGGTTGAGAACGAGAGGACAAAGGCCGCTAGTTGAAATCACTTGATCCCCGCCACCGACTGGGATTAGCAACCCTAGCTCGGGTCATCTTGCAGCGAATAGAGTAAACTCTATAGCCCACCACCAAGGAGAAACTCTCAGTTTCGGGCTCGTCCCTACTAAAGCCACAGACCAAGATGACAGTTCGTTCGAGCTAGGTTCACAATCGATCCCTCTCTAGCCAGCAAGAAAGGAAACCTACCGCTCTCGCCGCCTTGGATAGTGACTTGACCGAACACCATCATGAAGGTCACCAACCTACGACTCGAGCACTATCACGAGTGTACAGCAATCGGCGAGGAAAAGCCGCGCATTTCCTAGTCATTCGAAGGGCTGGATCATATATGGCGTCAAAGGCATATAAAATTTCCCTCCAGCGAGGCATCCAAGGCGAAGTTCAAACATTCGCTGCCGTGTCTCCCCAGTCGCTCTATATAGAGTGGCCAGCAAGAACTCTAGAGTCGTGCGAGATGGCAACGCTAAAGGTTCGGGCGCAATCCGAGGGTTCAATATGGACTCCATGGTCTACTCCTCCGCACATCGAAGCAGGACTACTAAAGACCGACAACTGGCACCGTTCATTGATCCAATCTCCAATGAAACAAGACTCATCTACATCTATTCGCCCGGTACGCTTCCGGAGGGCGCTGACACGTAAATGTCAAAGCAAGCACCAGGAATGGTGGCATATTGGCGCTTGGGGTGGCAATAGCGTATCGTGCAAGTTTGAGAACAAGTAGATTGTTGTGTATGGCAGCTACTGACATTTCGGACGCAGCAGATCCAATGGCCGCGGTGCACGTCTTTCTAAGAGATGGGCCGAGAAGCCTAGATGCGAAAGCCCGATTATATGCATCGCCTCGCCATAGGTCTGGTTGAGAGATAGAGACAGTGAAAACGCAAAAGTCCAGTTCCCTAGAAGATTAGCAAACATGCAGGTCCGTGGGTTGAGTGAGAAAGAAGGTCAGCAAATACCATTATCATCACGGACGCCAGGCCGAGTCTATGCCGCAGTATCACTAGAAAAAGCAGCTAATAAACGATCTCAGGTCATGATGACACGAGGTAGTAGCGATGATGCTTAGCCGAGTAGACCAGTGTGCAGCAACGGTGTTGGCAAGAGTCGGACATGGTATCGATAAAGGAGATACCACAAGTCCTAAGGCCTCGAGAATGACGACGATAGCTCGGGTGTTGGAGAGTAGGCTGGGGGTGAAGTACGCTAGGTGATAGCGGAAAGACTCAGACGACAACCTGCGCAGTATCGGGGATGTGGGTTGTCGACCGGCTCCATCGGGCGGACAGCGACTTGAGCAAGATTTTCCTAAATGAGTTGATCATCGGTCCAGCCATCCGAAGCAGGTCCTTGGGCATGGCGCTAGGTGGTGTTGACGCCCGTTAGTTGTCGTCATTGGTTATCGTCGTCCGGTGAGGATGTCAGAGCAAAAGCACAGTTTAGCGAGGTGAGATTGCTGGCGATTGTGACCAAGCCCTTTGTATTGCACTACCTACGTCAGTTAGATGCCGTCAAGACTCAACCGTCATCAGCGACTCTTTCGAGAAATGCAGATTGCAGCACGATGGTACCCACACCCACTCGTCCACGACCTTTCCATACTCGATATCCATGCGGTACAGTTTAGTTAGGTCAATCACGTTCTGCATAATGAGATCGCGGTCCTATGGCC
>JABFFE010000558.1:0-21640 GCA_013623625.1 Fusarium setosum | reverse complement strand
CTCGTAATAGTGGTAGCATTGATCTTGTAGGGTGAGAACCCCAGGGAGGACCCAGGGATGAGTCTGTGCATTCGTCTGTAATTAGAAATTGACATTATTTAACACCGCGACACATCACATCCACGCACCTTGCCCTTCATCCCTGAGGAGTAGATCAGCAGAGATAGGGGGGTCGGTTCATGGCAGCCCCACCATGTCCTCCATGAGTCTGCTCTACCCTCTGTATTCCAAATTTGTAGCCCTTTCCGAACCAATACGCCATCGCAGTTCTGCCGTGGTTGTCTACGCTTTGAAGCCACTCTGTGGATCTTGGTTCTCGCCCTACCCATGCCAGTGCCCCCTCTCGGTGAGAGCAGGCTCGGCAAGGCGGTTTGATGCCAAGACACGGGATGCTCATACGAATTTGACCGCACAGCAGGCAGACAGGGGCTAAGCTGGCTCGGCATCAGAGGAGATGTGTCATTTCTTGCGTTTGCTCCATGGAAGCTACCGGGGCACGCCGGAGAGCTTCCGTCATCACTTGAAACAAAGCAAATAGATGGAGGGACACTTCCTTCACATGCGGCTTGCTAGCCTCAGAGCAACTCGTTCAGCAGGATCGATTTTAGTATTAGGATACACTAGAACCGGTCGAAAGGTGATGAGCAGAAGAAGAAGCCATTGCATGGCGTACCGTCTTGAGGGCTCCTGGGGCCATTTCTCTCTTTCGTTATGGGGTGGTCCTGTCATCAAGGCAGCTGCTAAACTCCGCGCCTAAGCAGCAGCCGCAAACAAGCGGATAGCCGCACAGCCTAAAAGCAGATGGCCCCTCACAAATGTCTCACCCGTTTACGTTGAGCCCGGTCTGCCCAAGCCACATACACACGACCCACAGTGACACCAAAACCAGAGCAGAGGATTGGGTCCGGGGCGTTACGGCGGCAGATGACGGCGATTTGAGTCTGCTTGTTTCTTTTCCCAACGGTGGCACATGCTTCAGGTCCAGATTATCCCCACCCTCCGGTCTGCAACTGGTACCAGAACTTGGGGCCCACATGGGTCTGGACGTTGTGCTGGTTGTTGGGCGGAGCAGGGCAATGACTTCAGCCGGATTTCTGAGAGGCGAGCCACTGGCGAGCCTGCACCAGCATAAACTACCTAAACGTTGGGCAAGACGTCTCTAGAGCCCAAATTCGATCCTCTTCACTCCTGTGGTCTCCGCCTTCTCGAGCAGCAACTTGTTGGACTTTGGGGGTTTGGTGCGTCTATCCTTGGACACCGCCATTGCAATCATCATCATCCCGTGGCAAGCACATCCAGAGGCGTTGTCGACAGCGAGGGGTGGGCTTTGAGCTGGGCTTGCGTTTGAGACCGGCCTGGCACAGACCCTGGGCATGGGCCAGAAGTGCCAGGGCGGAAAGAACATAGCGCCAGAATTATTGGTCCAACGGCAACCTGCATTTCAGGCGCGGCACCACGATGCCGTGCCTGTTCTTGATCAATCGGATAAGCTGGCCTGCATCGACGCGCACAGTCTAGAATCTTGGTTGCACCGGATTGCCACGAGCCCGCGTGTTTTCACCCCTGCTACCACGCACGCCGCGATGCCAGCTTCCTTCGCAGTTCCGTCTCTCCCCACCACTCCCCCTCCCTTTCCGCGTTTGTATCCGTCTCCGGCACTGCGCATAACTTCGTCACACGGCAGAGTACCAGAGGCAGATTTGGAAACCAAGGGGATGTCGCGGTCGGCAAGAGCATCTCCATCGTCCAATTTGTCACCGCCCAGCTGTGACCGTTGCCAGGGTCCTCTCGAGAATGTTGACGCTCTCTGGTGCGTGGCCCGTCCCAACTTCCAGGAACCCAGCCGAGCCCGATGCTAACACGACAGCCAGCAATCAACTCGACTCCGATCGCTGAAGCCCAGAGCCTCTCCGCCGTGGAAGAGAGTGTTACGAGACCTACAACGAAGTCGGATTCTTGGAGGGACATTTGATGGATCTTCATCTTGGCGTCCTTTCCTTCTGCCGTTGTGTGTATCTCGCTCGAGAGGACAAGCACTATGGTCGCCAGCCAAGATAGAGCTACCACGGAAACGACTGCTCCTTACCTGCGCAGCTGCCGCGATGCTTTTACAACCTCCATACACACCATGACCACATTAACAGGCACGGCAGAACGCTGATGGGGGGAGGCTGAGGGAAACAACCCTTCGTGGATGAACGGTTCGATGAGTGGAGCGATGTTGATAGGGCCACCGGCACACTGTCAATATCATATGGGACAATGTTCTTTTTCTACACACGATCCTTGCCACAATTCAATGAGTTTTGACCATATCTCAAAACAGTCTCAGAAACTTGCTGGTTGACCCTGACGCGTGGCGTGGATAAGGCCCAACAGCCTTCAAGGTCATCCTTGGGCGAACAAGTCTTGTGGTGTTTTGTTGGGATACACGGTGCTTTCACTGAGACCTTTACGATACATTAGCACTCTATTATGACCTCCCGATCGCTGCCGATGCCGGGCAAGGCTACACTAACCCCTGAATTGCTGGGGACTTGGAAATAATCGTTTGCAAGTGTTGCTTTGGTGTTGCTGTGCATGAGATAACCACTGGTTCTGCCAAAGTCGTGGGGCGCCGAGATCCTCCTGCGTTGTCACCATCTCTGCTAGCGACCGTCCTGACTTGGTCCAAGCTGTTTTCCTACATGCAGCGATATCTGGCTACCTTGTACAGCTATTTCACAGGGCTTGCGCGCGGTATAGGCGGGAGTGACCATCCCGCCTGACATGACGTTCTCAGGTTGTTTGTATAAGCTCGCATGTTTTCACAGATCCCAGGCCTGTCGCAGCGAGGGCATTGACCATTTAGCAGCCCATGCACACCACGAAGGGGAAAATCCCCGATATCCCGCAAGCTACCACCCTGGCATATGTGAGATTGATGTGGGGAACCCGGCTGGCAGCATACCCGCCCTCCATCCACCGGTCGATGGGCAAGGAAGAGGTTGACTAGGAGGAAGCATGTGGCACAGCGACCGGACTGATAAGCAAACGTTCGCTGTTATCCACGTTGTCAGCTTTGAGGCCTCATCTCTGATCCGTTCCCCCCCCAACTATTCCAGTTGCTCAGGGCAGAATGTTTCTCTCCATTTCCTTCTACATGGAGGAAAGTATGCGAAATTGGCCAAGAACGAGCGCAGGGTTGCTGAGGAATACAAAGACGTCATCAATTTATCTCGCTGTTTGACCGAATGTCGGCGGCACCAAGCTTCGAAATCAGGAACGTATGTGGCCAGGTGGTGTTAGAGCTTAGGCTGGGACGAGGCTTGTTGATTGAAGTGGGGAGCTGCCAGTAAGCCAAGTGAAACGGTGTTGTGGCTAGTGAAGAGGGCTGGCTGATGCACTCAGCCACATCTACCTGCAGCAGAGCATGATTCGGTGATCACATGACTTTAGATCGCCGAGGCTTAGCCGCCTGCCTGGCGTTAAATGCATCATTCTTCCCTTGATCTTTTACGTATACCCTTACTTTTTTGACCCCTTCGTTGTCCCTATCTTTTGCCTCCGTCGTATGGTACTGCTGTCACTGCTGTCTGTCGGGGCTCCTGTGGAGCCTTCCAACGGGCAAGCCAGAGCTGCTCTCAGGTGTGTGGTTCTAATACATGAGTTTCTCAGGAAGAGAGCTCTTTGTGTTATGGAAGTCGATCGAACACTCGCAGCTCCAATCTACAGCCTAGTTCCACCTACGTCACCCAGGTTCCAGTACCCCAACACATTCTGACCTAGTGTTAGCCCACCTGGATCGCTGTATCACCTTCCTTCGACAAGACATTGCCTGCAAAGCAAACCTGTCAATTTCCGCTTGCCGGTGTATGGAAAGGGAAGTAACACCCTAGGCCCGACTTCAGGAGTTGGCACAATCATCAGGGCTTTGGGGGGTTACTGGGATGGCATGCAAAACATCAGATCAACGCTGGACTTTCTTTGAAAGAAGAAGATAGGGGAGTTAAGTTTGGACCAAAGGGTGGCGATGTTATCGGTGTAAAGATATCGTGTTCTTGTGTTGATGTCCTTCCTCTGATCCATCTCATCTGACACAGTGACAGAGATATGATACAAATGTTATTGTTCCGTGAAGAACTAGAGACGAATCAATCATTTTGGGAGGTTGACGAGTTCAGGAGGTAGACAGGCTAGTTGGCATGTTGCTATCTGAATTGCTATGCTACTCCGTCAAGGGCAGGTTGGCTTCGCAGTAACAAAGAACATCGTGTCTTTCCATATAGCATCACAAACCCGATGCTATATAGTTGCCGAATTCAAGATGAGTCAGAACTCAGCTCTGATGCATCTCAAGAGGTTATTTTTTTTTACCTCTCAGACGCTATAAAGAATGCCCGCAATTTTACCCCCGTGGGGCGTTGGCATGTTACTATTCACGAAAGAGGAAACAATCGCTATGCTACTCGATGTCTGCACAGTCATCTAATAGGTCTCATAATCGCAAATATATGCGAAAGCATATTACCTCCCGCTATAAGAATTACCTAGGCTACTAGGCCATTCTTGAGGTTTCTTTAGTGCCGTTGGGTTAGAGTAGACCGAAAGTCTATTAATAGGAGCATTTTAGATTTGTACTGTACTCCTTGACTCATCTCTTTGCTTTTCTCCTACCGTGATTGCTTTTCTTCACGTCATGTCGGGCGGGTGATGTCACGATGGCATCACATGTCTGGATATAATTGGAGTGAAAGCACCATACTATTGCATTAGCAAGGCATTGGCTTTTGGTAGTTCCTCTGCAACTTCTTGACGGCATACAAACCACTTGCAGACTCGAAATGGATAAGTTAAACCAGCGAGATCATTGTCATGATAGTCTTCGAGGCCGGGTTTGGGGATAGAGAATCAGGCGACCCGGATTTCAAGAAAAAATACGAATTATCACCCATATGGGAGGATACATGCGGCGTCTTCTCGCTTGCTCCATACGCGGCTGTTTGTCGGCAATGGTAACAGATCTTTGAGCCATTTACTTTCAAGCTGCTGAGTCTTCCTCCGAAAAGACTAGCCCGAGCTGAGAAGGAGGGATTCTCACGTCCCGTCGCCTCTCGTATGTTCGAACAATCTACGTCCCCATTGTGCTCCCCTGGAAGTATGCCCCAAGAGCCAGGTCTGAGGAGGATGACAAAGTTGAAGCAGAAAGATATGAAGAAGAGGAGGAACGAGAAGGAGATGAACGTTCCCTTGCGGAAAAAGGGGGTTACGATCCTAGAATCTTTACTTCAGCAATAAGATCTCTCTTCCATATACTCCAAAAGGCCCCAGTCCACGGCAAACCTTACATGGATATGATAATGGCATTTACCGTCCCCGAGGAATTTGTCTGGACCGGTTTCTACCCTCCCCACGAAGCCGTAGCAGAGCAGACCCGAGTCAGGCGACTGCAAACCCTTGTACTTTGACTTGCAACTTGACGAGAACGAGGAGCTGCCGGAGCTGCCAACCATCGGTGCCTGCCACTTTGATTTGGTATCGTGGAGCCTACTCTACTTGCCACGGGCGGTGTGCCGGATAGCGAGTAAGATGACGCACCTGAAGAAACTCATCCTTGATCTAAGTGATGAGGAGAGGAGAGACCAAGCTCTCAGGGTCGAGCAGAGAGAGGGCAAGTGGTTCTTTGTGATCTAAAACAATATCCTCGTGAATTGCTAACTCTGCGGTAGGTTTTGCACAAACCCTGCACATGTTGCCAGAGAGCATTACGCATTTCGAGCTGAGATACTCCCGACCGCTTCCCAGCCACCGATTCGTCGAGAACACAAACATCATACCGCCGGGCCAGGTATGCGAAAGCCTCAGCAAAGCGCTATACACCTTCTCGCAACGACAAAACCTGGTCAAATTCACCGCCAACGGGAGCTGGGACATGGACATCTTGCACCCTTCCGACAAGGCCCCAGGCAAGATATCTCCATGGCCGAAGATGGAGAGCTACGACGTCGCCTTCCTCCCGATCACGCCCTCGGGGCGATGGCTCGCTCTCCCCCGTCCCCTATCCTCCCAGGGTTTCGAGTACGAGAGCGAACTTGAATACGGCGAGGGAAACCCGGCTGACCTATACGAGTTCCGGGGCCCAATTGACCCTGAATTTGCCCAGAGGCTTGTGCCCACTGTCGGAAACGCTGCGATTCACATGCCAAAGCTGAAGCACCTCAAGGTCACTGTCGTCGTGCCCTGGGAATATCACATCCGGTTTTCGAGCCTGGTGCATGGAAATATCCCTGGGCAGAACAGGCCGAAGCCCAATATGAAGATCACGGGTAAAGGATCCCAAGGCCTGACGAGGCAGCCCTTCAGATCTGGCGGGAGGTTGCCGAGGTGCATGGTCAGAAGCTGAATCTCGAGTGGAATGAGTGGAGCAGGAATCCGAATGCAAGTCGAGTCGCGGTTTTCTCTTGATTTGGTAGGTCAAAAGTAATTGGTGATATCGCTCCTGTTCGCCATCATCGAGCAATCGCAGGTCTTGATATAATTACAAGTCAACGCTGATGTCCTCCAAGTCGTTGGCTTGTTCTTGGCGGTGCCGGGTTCCGCGTCCCCATCCAAAGTCGAGCCCATACGCTCTATAATCCGCATGGCTCGTCTATTCCTTCAAGTAGCCTGAAGCCCTTTCGTGATGACGAAGTTTCTCGCCTTATCTGGATCTTTCATTCCTAGGACTTGAGCACTCGTTTGCCCACCAGGCAAAGCAGCGTGGCGCAGCTGAAACCTCAACGGCGTCGTTGTTCACTATCTTTGGTGAACAAGGGACGCCAATTGTTGAGGTCTGTGATAAACTGGGCTCGTCGCAAGCTCGTCGCAAACTCCATCCACGTATCCACGCTCGAAACTTTCATTCCGGTTTGACGAGATCCAGTTCGACTTTGCTGTTAACCGAGTCATCTGCCCTCAAGTCGCTGCTCGGTTGCGCCCCTTCGTCTTTCTGAGTTGCAAAGCCAATCAAATACCAGATCGACGAGCGGGTGTCGGCTTTGATACGACGGCATCGGCGTTGGCGTGGAGGCATTGTCTGCCCTTTGGTATGGGTTCACCTGAGTGAATCACCTAAGAACCGCTTTCGAATAGAAATGTTGTTGTTGACAAGAGTTTCCTATGACAGTATTGTCAGCTTCAGGACGAAAAGAGCAGCCCAGATCATCCCTACAGTACGGGTCCGTCATGTCCAAGAAAGTGAAACGGGAGGGCTTGGTAAGACCACGACTGCTTGTCCGCGAGGATGGATTAGTGGGAATATCGGAGACATGATGTAGCTGAATCCCATCGCTGTTTGTTTCTCCAGAGGGCAGGTTTCGGTCGAAGGGTGGGTTCGTCGGCCGAGCATCGATGCCTCCAGCTTCGTCGACAACGTCCATGCAGTGGCACTCATCATGCCGCACAATCAGCAGCAGCTTGTTAAGGACGACAAACTCCATCTTTAGCTTGATGCTGTAGACGACGGGCTTGTATGTCGTCTGGATCTGGAAGTGGCTCAGATACTGGGTGATGAGAAGGCTGACGTCAAGGACGATGACGAGAATGTTGACGATGATTAGGTGTCTAATGACCTTGCGCTCAATGGCTTTTTTGACGGAAAAGATGGGCTTGAGGCCGCGAGCTGTTTCCCAGATGTATAGACCCGAGATGATGGTCTCCTGCACGAAGAAGCCCGCCAATTGTAGGCGCTCGTAAATGTTGAACGCGGCCAGGAAGCGCTGTGAATCTTTGGTGTTGCTCCCGAGAAACAATACAGTGACTGGGACGTGGAGGATGCAAAAGTTGATGATGATCATGATCAGAACCCAGCGCGTCTTTGCCTTGTCCGGGACGATGAGGTGAAGCCGCGAGTAGAGCACGACGGATTGGCCCGTCACCATTCCATACCATCCAACGCACGTCAGGACACACAGAGGGAAATTGGGCCCCAGGCTGTAGTACCGCAGCAGCACGACTATCGAGTGAAGCGCAATCCCCAGCGTGGCCACCAGCATGCTCCAGAAGTAGAGACCGTCGTGGCGCTTGAAGCGGCTGGCCAGCGAGATGAGGATCTCGACGCAGTTGTAGCAGGCGACGGCGAAGAAGCCGGCGATGGTCATGTTGATGGGCAGCGAGGCGGAGATGGGGCCCGTCTCCCCAGTCGCAGCCATGTCGTTGCTGCCGATGGACTTGCGGCGTCCCGGCCGATCATGATAAGACGGGGGGCAAGGTCAAAAAGGTAAAAAAAGGTAAAAGGTAAAATGAAAAAGGAAAGAAACGATGCAGGAATGTGGGAAAAAAGGGTCCCAGCGCGGGTTAACAATGCTGGAGATGGCTCTCTCCCTGTCAATGAAACCCTGCCTGACCTTCACAGCGCTTGCAGCGCCAACGAATGGGTTTACGGCCGCACGGTTTAGGGGTTCCCGGAGACAAGGAAGGGTAAGCTCACACAACAGCCCAGAGCTCTTTTGTTCGTCATCCATCATTCGCCGGGGGGGCTATTGGCCAGGCCGTGCAACCCCCCCTGCATTGAAGGACTCGAGCTAGCGTCGGTACAGGGGTCGGAAATGCCGAGTCGCCAAGGCGTGGGCATGATTCGGGTTAGACGTCGCCTGTTGACGTTGTCACTGGGCCGTTGTGGCTGACCAGAAGGAGAGAGCACGAGTGATCGCCCGCCGTTAAGATTGGATGCTTGGGGTGCTGGACCATCAGCCACCACGGGACTCACCGTGGGCTTATTTAGACCCGTTGGGTTTCGTTCAACTCTGACATCAGCTAGCTTCTCGAGTCTAGAAAAGTTCGCCGAACTAGCCCCTGGATGTTAATATCATAACAGATAAGATCAGCAAACCCGGTCAAAGCCGACTTATCTATTAACACGCCAACACAAATGCGACTGGCCACCACCTGAAGCACGTTCCATCCACTTGACCGACTTCAAAAGACTATGGCAGCTGAAGGTAACATCATTCCTCGTGTTTTTATCGTGACAGACTAGGCCGGGGCTTCTACCCTGAACCTAATTTGGCCAGATATTAACACGCGAGTGCGGATGTTGGCTTGGCCATTTACGTATACATCGTATAGAAAAAGACTCTTTATGATAGAGTAGGTTAAGCTTGGAGGTCATACTGCACGTCAATGTTATCCTGGTCGCCGCTCAGCTCCGCATCCCCACATTACCCCCAGAGGCGGACCCGCTGCCTCACGATTAAAAAAAGGTTTAAACATATTGTTATCTACAAGACAGTTTATATTGTAGTAGCCGTGACGTATCTGTACTCTTTGGGCAGGACTGGATAGCAGCATC
Organism: Fusarium setosum; assembly: GCA_013623625.1. Classification (NCBI taxonomy): domain Eukaryota; kingdom Fungi; phylum Ascomycota; class Sordariomycetes; order Hypocreales; family Nectriaceae; genus Fusarium; species Fusarium setosum. Next base: position 12,333 of record JABFFE010000558.1, on the reverse strand, counting down.
ATAGATAACAGGACAACAGAGGCTCACAAGTAGATATGTCATATTCAGCCTACACAGCCATGTCTTGCAAGAAAGGCAAAAGTGCCTGCATCAAGCCCTCCGGATCCTCCTCAGTCACAAAATGCCCACACTCTAAGGATTTTCCGCGAACATTCTCTGCATATTTCTGCCACACTTCAAGTGGTCCCTCTGCCTTGGTGGCCATTGCTTTCGCGAATAAACCGGCGGTGCCCCAGATGGCTAGCAGCGGGACTTGGATCTTTTTGCCAGCCGCGAGTTCCTCTTCGTCATATGCTCGATCAAGAAATGCACCCGCTCTGTAGTCCTCGCAGGTGCTATGGATCCGAGTCTCGTTCCCATAAGCAAGCCGGTATTCGTCGAGTGCTGCCTGGTCAAAGTCTTGCAGGTTCCCCTTGGCTGTCCACGACCCAAGGGTATGCTCGAGGAACGTAATGCCTCCATCGGCGGCCTGGATCATCCTCTCCGGGAATGGCTCCGGCTGTGCGAGGAAGAGCCAGTGATACGCCCTGAGCCCGGCGTTGACATCTCCAAAACCCCTGTACATCGCCGCGGTTGGTATGATGTCAATGACGACGACTTTGAAGAGTCTCTCAGGATGGTCAAAAGCCATGCGATAGGCCACTCTAGCTCCGCGGTCGTGTCCCACGACGGTGAACTTGTCATAGCCAAGTTTTTCCATGACAAAGATGCCATCCTCAGCCATCAGCCGCTTTGAATAGCCAGAGCCATTCGTGCTGGGGACGACGGAGGAAGCGCCATAGCCACGGAGGTCGAGGAGGACTATGCTGAAGTGCGGGAGCAACCAGGGGACGACCTTGTGGAACTCTACATGAGTCTGGGGAAACCCGTGTAGCAAGAGAAGAGGGGGTTTGCCCTGGTCTAGCCGGGCGCGGACGAAGATGGACGCTCCGAGCGGGGTCTCGATGAATTGGCGGGTGAATCCGGGAAACAAGTCAGATGTCATGACTTCGGAGTAGCCTATACAAGATAAGTACTGGATTATGGAAGAATAGAGTTGGTTGCAAGGTATTCAATCCCGTCTGTGGTTGAAAGTTGATATACCCTCCGTCCGGGTTAGGTTTTACCGAGATCCGACACTACCGCTACTACCGTTGGAGCCCGACAGAGACAAACCTCGTTAGCTAATGGGAAAGCGTCCAATCAGGATCTCCAATTTCTCACTACCAGCAGTGTCATGTTAATATCAAATTCTTCCATGCTGACGTTTTCAAAAAGTCCCGCCAACTCCCACCATCTTGCTGCAGCCTATGCGCCCAGATTTCTCTAACCAGTATTCCTGCATACCACTGATTACCGATTCCAATATGATTCGCCAAACGATCGACCCGTTGAATGGCGCTGAGGCTTTGGTCGAGGTCATTCGACTCACAAGCAACGACAAAGAGGATGGGTAGAAGCCCTGCCTCTACCAGGCCATCCGGGGGAACAGCCTCAATCTCTTGGGTGCAGGCTTGAAGAGCCTCTTCCTTGGAATTTGGAAGCAGGTCGCTTATCTCTGCTAATTGGCCTTGCTCGTCATCTGCAGCTACTCGCATCCTCTCCTCGAGGGCGGAATGAAGACAGATAATTATACAGCTCTCAAACGCTTGAGCCACATGCCGGAGGCTTTCTGCTGTGGCGAAAGTCATATCCTCTGGCATCACAAAGTTCTCCAAACTCCAGCTCTTGTAGCGAAGAGTGGCCAGTCTGGCAGGGTTGAGCATGTCAGGGTGGATAAGAAACAATGATGGGGCAAAACTCACATTGACTTTACTTCGCACTTGATATGTTCGGGTTGTGAAGTATCTTTGTTGTTGCAAAGTTGCTGGAGCCTCATTGCTCGGCGAAGCAGCAGGAACAAGCTCCGGGAGCAGCCCATATACAAGTCGATTGACGATGGCCGACTTGGATCGGGAGCTGCCGCATCCATCCACTCATATCCAATGTCTCTTGAGCATGTTGTGATATCTGCAGTTATGCTGGCAATGCATCTGTGGTAAGTAATGCTAAGCGAGCGTTAGTTATAGTGGAAGAGTAGAACATGGCGAAGTGACTTGCAAACTCTGAGCAAAAGCGCTTGTTTCATTGATGGGGCCCTTGTGTTTCGACTCCAGGAACGCGTACAATGCTTCCACTCCATCCAGATGATGCTGCCAAATTTCTACTCCATCTTTGACTATCTCATACTTGCATAGAAATATGGATATCAACAAGACGATCTCGCCCATATCCATCGTGAAAGCGGAATTGGACTGAGTCAAGGTAGCAATTAAACCCTTGAGACCAGACAGGGCTTGGACGTAATGGAGTCTTGCTAGTCGATAATACCAGTCCACATTCTCGTTGGAGAATCTAGATCGGTGGAGAGCTGAGCTCGCGCAGACAGCGTGGAACAAGAGGGTTGAAGAAGCCACCCGGGGTATGATGACTTGTCGCAGTGGATTCCAGGACCCGTCGGCATTGACCATTCGACTTGATAGTATTTCGGTGTAGTATTGGAATAACCCGTGGTCTGTTTCAGATAATTTGGAAAACTGGCTGATGGGGATAGGTGTCGGAAAGCCCGGCGATGTCTCGGCGGAGGAACAAGGTGATACGAAGCACCTTCCTGCTGATGAAGGTGTGCCTATCAACCCACCTTGTGAAACTGAGCCAGCCACTACTAATCCTGTGTCAATCTCAGATCCCAATTTTGTTTGTGGTGTAAGAGACTTTCCTTGAAAGGGAGCAGTGGCGTGCCGGTTTGTCCTTGTCTGTCTTGACCGCGCTCGGGGTCGTTCGCCATCAGTATTGACAACGCAGAAGGCGTCAAATTGTTCACATTTAAGGTCCAGTCGCGAGCAGTTGTGACATCTAATAGGGACCGCTGATTAGCGATATGCTCATGGCACCGACGAGTTGAAACTATTACATGGGTTTCCGTCCATCACCTAGTAACGGTAGATTACGTTAGTTTGAGTGGGTTGTGGGCCCAAATGTTCATGGATGGTTACTAATAAACCACTCACACTTCTTATGACGCCTCTTGCAGGTGCTACACCCTGTTCGCGACCAGGGCGAGGTTCTTATTCGACGAGACATGGGGAAAGACGCTATATATGGTTCGAATTCGCACGACTAGCAGTTGTAGTAGGCCACTGTCAATTTTGGTGATTGATTACCTTGCCAAGAGGAGATGATCTGGAAATTAACCAAAGGTTCAAGATGACTGAGCGGGGTACGTCTAGGAAGATAAGGCGGTCTGGGGCGGCATAAAAGAGGTGAGCTATTATAAAGTCAACTCGGAACGAACTTATAGTCTAGCTGTAACTATTCCTTCGTACCCTGAAGGGAACTTAGAGCATGGTCAATAACTCATATGATCGGTTTTCCAGCAAAGTCTAGAATACTAATTGGGAAATTAGAATAGTCGTGAAACGACTAGCTTGAATTATACCTCTGATAATAGCGGCGGCGTAGTTTACGTCCAAGACTATTATAGAGTTGATAGGGCCGGTTGAAATTTGTATAGGTAGTCATGCCTAAATACCGGACGGATGGCTACTCTGGGGTTTATGATACAGCATATTTTTCACCCGGCATGCTAGTGCATTCAATGGAATAGTCAGCTTGGGAATGTGCGTTCCCTTCACTAGACAACTATGCGTTTGAATCTCCATTCGTACTGTGTTGATATTGTCTACGCTTGCATGTTGTCATTATCTGGCTTGGAGAGATAAACTGCTTTCTATATGTGCAACCAGGCTGCATTCCTCGACATTAGCTCACAACTTGATAGACGCATTCTTCTTTATTTTATTATCAAACACTGTTGTAACTCATAAGCTGTATCCAGAGCCCACCAGCGGCGAGAATATCTCCAGCGACGCCTTAACACCACAAGGAAGAAACGCACCTCCTGGCTAAAGTTTGCCTCACTTCGCTTCTGTCCACGCCGGTATTCGGCTTTCGACCTGGGACCACCGTATCTGCGGTGGATCTCATGTGACGAGTCGCCCTGTGGATACTGCATTGGCCGGCGTAACTTTTGCCAAAGACGGTATAGATTGTGTCACTATCATATCTAGTTACCCCGCAATGCCCCGCCTCATATCGTTAATCGTGCTGTCAAATCCGTTCAGTGCCTATCTCCGCAACCAAGCATCTGGGTGCCCGTGGCAAACACTCTGTCGGCAGAAGGCGTAACATATTCCCACTCTAGTAATAGTCCAAGCTATTGGCTAGTACCAGACAGTAGTACAACACCCCCACGCCGTAAACGAAGTACGTGGAGAGCGTAAGAACTTCCGCATGTGGTAACAACACGCCTCCCACTACGTCTGCAAGAAGCCATTGCATTTTGGCGGTAACTATAAAACTTCACTGCTAGCACCTCTAAAGTAGTACTGTTGACCTCTTGCTCAACTCTTTCCTTCCGTGGACAGGCATAATCAGTCAAATAGAACACAATTGACTTGTAGCTTTTCACTTTCACCACAGCCACCTTACCCGCTGGCTTGATCTAGCCCACTCACAAAATGTCTTTCCCACAACCTCACCCCTTCGACCCTCTGCGGCCCGAAGAAATCACCACCACGGTCAAGGTCCTCAACGCCGCCTTCCCGGGAATCCCTCTACGCTTCAAAACTCTCGATATCCAAGAGCCGCGCAAGGCCGATGTTGTTCCATTCATCGAGGCTGAACGCCTTGGACAACCATTGCCGCATCACCACGATCGTATCGCAGCGGTCCTCTTCCATCGACTCGATACCAGAACTTTTCTCAAGGGCCTGGTCAACGTGACCAATCGGAGTGTCCTCAATCTCAAGGAACTTGGTGCCGATGTCCAAGGCCCCGCCGATATCGACGAGGTGATTGAGATTGAGCAAGTCTGCTTGTTACACCCCGAGGTCCTCAAAGAAGTTGAGAAGCTCAAACTTCCTGAAGGTGTGACGGTCTGCAACGACCCCTGGGGCTACGGCACCGATGACCCCAAAGAGCGGCGGCGTCTTTTCCAATGCTACATGTACATTGTTTCCACAAGCCACCCGCAAACCAACCATTACTCCATTCCTTGCCCATTCTCACCGGTGTTCGATGCCCTCACCAAGGAACTGGTTCGCATCGACCAGCTCGCCCTCGGAGCTGATCATTCAACTCACGCCACTACCCAGCCTTGGAAGCCAGTTGCAGCTGTCGAGTACGCACACGATCTTTTGGATACTCCCGTCCGCAATGATCTGAAGCCCTACATTGTTCAGCAGCCCGAAGGTCCCTCATTTGCCGTCCGAGATCGCCAGCAGGTGAGCTGGCAAAAGTGGAAGTTCCGTGTTGGCTTCAACACACGCGACGGTCTTGTTTTGTACAATGTCACTTACGACAATCGCAATGTTTTCTATCGTTTGTCCATGTCTGAGATGACGGTACCCTATGGCGACCCCCGACGACCATATCACCGAAAGCAGGCCTTTGATGTCGGTGATATCGGCATGGGCGTAACTTGCAACCAGCTCAATCTTGGCTGCGACTGTCTAGGCCATATCAAGTATTTTGATGGCTACCGGTCTGACTCCAAGGGTAACCCCGTGCTCCTCAAGAATGTAATCTGCCTTCATGAACAAGATGCTGGAATTCTTCACAAGCACACCAATTACCGAAACAACGAGGCTACCGTGGTTCGCAATCGCCAACTGGTTGTTCAGACGATTTGCACCGTTTCCAACTACGAATACGTCTTTGCCTGGATTTTTGATCAAGCGGGTGGCATCGAGTTTGAGGTTCGCGCAACTGGCATTCTATCAACCGCCCCAATCGAAGAGGGGACCATTGTGCCTTGGGCAGTCAATGTCGGACCCGGCGTTACCGCTCCCTACCATCAGCACATCTTCTCGCTTCGCGTTGATCCGGCGATCGACGGCTTCGACAACACGGTTATCTACGAGGATAGCATACCCCTGCCAAGTGATCACGCCGTTGAGGATCCTTTCGGTGTAGGTTACATCACAGACACAACCGTCCTGAATCGGGCGGGTCACTTCGAGACCGACGTGAGCAAAGCGCGGGTCTTCAAGATCCGCAACGACAGCGTCATCAACAAGATCAGTGGTCGACCTGTAGCATACAAGATTCAAACCCTCGCTACCCAGAGCATGCTCGCAAAGACCAGAAGTTTTACCAACAAACGAGCTGGATTCGCCGCTCACCCCGTCTGGGTTACTCGCTACCGTGATGATGAGCTTTATGCCGCGGGCGAGTTTACCTGGCAGAGCCGGGAGAGCGATGGCGTTGAGGAGTGGTCTGCTCGTGGAGACAATGTCCGTGACAAGGATCTTGTTTTCTGGCACACGTTTGCTTTGACGCACAACCCCCGTCCCGAGGACTTTCCTGTGATGCCGATCGAGAAGGTCAGCGTCCATCTCAAGCCTTCTGGATTCTTTGAGAAGAACCCGGCTCTGGATGTCCCTCAGTCATCTCAGATCATGAACCGATCTACTCTGCACCCGGATGTGACGGATGCATGCTGTGGTTCGAGACTCTGAAAGATCCGATAAAAGTAAATGTCCTTGTGTTTTGAGATGGAAGGGAAAAATGGAAGGAATGATTCCTGTGTAGCATCCAGAAACCCGTTTTCAATAGCATCCATACACAATAAATCTAGCGTGCTAGACTTAAATTCATACGTCACGACCAAACAGTAACTATTTTCTTCCTCTATATTGGGCAAAGATACGCCCTTGGGAGCGAGGAGGATGCGCTTGGGCCGAAATTCGGCAGATGGGGAGGGCGAGCACGCTCGATTATTGGCAATGGCCTCCCCCGCAAGCCTGCGGCATCTTTTACCCAGGTAGGTATTTCGGCGTCCCATTTTGAGGCCTTCCTAGCGGCTACACCGGTTATCCTGTAAAGGTAGCCGCAGCCCTTTTCAGGTATAAAATTATCGTTATTCGCTCATTCTGCAGGCTCTCGGGTCCCTCGTCAAACTCACAGGCATTCCCAGCCCAGAGTCCCGTACCACGATGTCGAGCCTTCTGGAGCGCATTCAACCTGCCTTGGATGCAAGGAATGATTCGCTCGAGACAAGTGCTCTTCTGAGCAAGGTCGAGCTGGCGTCTTTGCCATTAAATGTCCTTTCCGTCCCTCGAACTTGCGGACTCCTCACTGACGAAGAGCTCGATTTGACCGAAAGCTACGATGCTACGGAATTATTGGACATTCTCGGCAAGCAAAAAATCACCGCGTACACACTTCTTGTAGCTTTTAGAAAGCGGGCTACAATTGCACAACAATGTGTACGTTGGACCTTGATACCGAATCTCTCAACTATGCCCGGGAAACAGACCAGAGATTGCTAACCCAGACGCTTGCAAAGACAAATTGTTTGACGGAGCTGATCCCGCAAGCTGTTGAGGATGCCAAAGCGTGTGATGAATACCTCGCCAGGACAGGACAAACGATGGGGCCCCTTCATGGCCTCCCCATCTCCGTCAAGGAACAGATTTCCATAGCCGGCCTCCGCACAAATGCTGGCTTCGTGGGATGGGTTGACAATGTCAGCCCAAAAGATGCCCACATCGTCCAAAGCCTCAAGAAACTGGGAGCTATCGTCTTTGCCCGTACAAATCAGCCGCAGTCACTGATGCACCTAGAGACATCCAACAACATCTACGGAACCACGGTTAATCCTCTAAATCGAAACCTCACTGCTGGCGGCAGCACCGGCGGAGAAGCAGCGCTGATGGCGATGAAGGGTTCGCCTTTGGGCATCGGCGGTGATATTGGAGGCTCGATACGAGTCCCAGCGTCATTGAACGGGGTAAGTGGTAGCATTATATGATGGAAAGCAACTCAAACTTATACTGTTTCAACAGATATACGGATTCTTGCCGACTCCTGGCCGGATAAGTGGCGAGGGAGCCGTGGTTCCTATACCAGGATGCGACTCGATCGTCGGGACATTGGGCCCTTTCACCAGGTCCTTGCGCGATCTCGAAATGTTCTGCAAGGCATACTCTTCAGCGCTTCCTTGGATTGATGATATTGGTCTCATCCCAAGCGACATCTTGAACCCTACCCTTGGCCGACAACTTGACCCATCTGTGCCTCTGCGAGTTGGTATTCTGCTCGACGACGGCGTTGTCTCTCCCCTTCCACCTGTACGCCGAGTCCTTGACAAGGTTCACCATCGTCTCAAGAACAGCCCGTCCATCCGAGTCAAAACATTTACGCCGTGGGACCACGCCAAGGCTTGGAAGATCATCGCATCAAATTATTTCGAAGATGCCGGCGCCGACATTCGCCGGGTATGTCACGAGGGATCTGAGCCGTTGGACCCGTTAACTGAATGGATATTAAACGAGTGTGAGGTCAGCGGTTCTCAAGTAGGGGCAACATTACAGGCACGAAAAGTGATGCGCGACAGTTTCAGGCAGATATACGCTGCTCACTGGAGGAGCGCCGAAGTCGACGTCGTGGTCTCACCCGTCACGCCGAGTACTGCACCTCCGCTTGGCACCAGCAAGTATTGGGGTTACTCGGCCATTTGGAACCTGTTGTCGTATCCAGCTATCGCACTACCGGGCGCATCCCTCGTGGGCGAAGTGAACAGCGCTCAGGGCCTCGAGGCCGAAGGGTATGAACCCAAGAATGAGACCGAGGCGCACATATACGAGCATTATTCGGCAGCGACGTCGGAGGGGATGCCGGTCGGGATACAGGTTGTTGCTCCACGGCTGCACGAGGGTCTCTTGATGGCAGCTGCAAAGATTATTGAAGAGGCTTTGAGGGAGTGAGTGAGGAAGATTAAGTTAGGTCAGAGAAAGACTGGGTTGTGGAACGCTTCTAATCAAGTGCCATCTAAGGACAAATCTTCAAGTCTCCAAGTATTATTTTCGGTGATATGTGACAGTATCATCCTCGAGGTGTCCTCTGTAATTGGCCGAGTCGTATGGACAGACCAGACAGGTTAGTAGGTCATCATGGTCTTGTCCTTGTACCTAAACGCGTTTACATGCAACGGGAAGGATTCCCTTCCCTGCCTCCATCTTCCGAAAGGGACCGAGGCGCAGCTAAGTATTACAGGATTAGGTCCTAATGCGACGCTGTGATTAGCCCGACTCGAACAGAGTATGAAAAGAAATGCGAGTCCAATCGCAATACCTTTCGCATTCGCTTGTCGCTTCTTGGCATGGGCTACATCGCCACTCCATAAGCGAAACCGTTGACTAAGGCGTCTTACCCAATTCGGCAATAGGTTTGCGAGACCTCGCAACGCTCATTCTGTTTATGACTGCAAAGGCTTTTGGTGGAGCATATTCTTATTTTGAATGCGAGCAATGTCCGTCGGAGAAGAGAATGTGACCTGAGCCAACTGACCATGTCAATGATTACGATAGCCATGAATTCCCTCGCAACACCAGGGCTGAGTTGCGAGGGTGGGTGGGCGACATTAACATATATAACTTGTGTCATGTCGTACTCTTTCAATCCAGCATCACCGCCCTCTCCTCCACTTCCACACTGATTCTTTCTCCTTTCCATTCATTTCCTTTCCTCGGTTCTCCATCATGAAGCTTTCCAATTCAATCCTCCTCGCCACCTTGGGCATCTCATCCTCGGCGGCTGCAGACCTCCAAGATGAGCACCCCGTCCTTCTCCTCAGCAAGGACGAGTCCTTCCACTTCGAGTTGCTTGTCCCCCTCGAAGAAGCCATCGCCGGCGGGTCAGACATCAGCCCCGTGCTCCAAGCCGCCAAGAACATCACCCCCGGAGACATGGACAGCTTCAGCGAGGTCTTCTACCAGCTCGCCAACGAGACAAAGGCCGAAGCCGAAAACCCCGGCTATGCCTATGACCCTATCAACGTGAGGGATACTTGGTTTGCAGCTTCCACATATTTCCGACGAGCCGACTTTTACCTCCACGGCGACTGGGAGAACCCTCTCATCAACACCCTCTGGGATGAACAGACTGCTGCCTTCAACAAGGGTCTGGCGGCTCTCCCTCACCCTGGAAAGCGCATTAGTGTCAAGGCCAGCAACTTTACCGTCGAGGCTATCTGGTACTCCGAGTCTGAATGCACCCAGCGACCTACTCTTATCATCGGCAATGGATATGACGGTGCTCAAGAGGACATGTACCACATTCTCGTCGCCGGTGCCCTGGCTCGTGGCTGGAACGCTCTTACCTACGAAGGTCCTGGACACCCTTCGGTTCGTCGTAATCAGAACCTCGGATTTATCCCCGATTGGGAGCGCGTGGTCACCCCTCTGGTCGACTACTTGCTCACCGAGAAGGCTTCTGCCGTCGATTCCGACAAGCTTGCTCTCTTTGGTTACTCATTCGGAGGCTACCACGCCGCCCGCGCCGCCGCCTTCGAGCCACGAATCAAGGCCGTCCTCCTCAACGGCGGTGTCTGGGATACTTTTGAGTCGTTTGGTTCGCAGTTGACTCCTGAGATGATCGAACTCTTCGAGTCTGGAAACAAGACAGCTTTCGACAAGACCATGTTGGCCTTTCGCAACAGCAAAGATGCACCTACCCAGATAGTCTGGGGCATGAACCAGGGACTGTGGTCCTTCAACACCCGATCCCCGTACGACTTCCTCCAATTGACCAAGCAGCACACCCTCAAGCACGTCGCCAACCGCATCAAGGCCCCCGTGTGGATTGCCGATGCCGAGTATGAGGGTTTCTTTGCCGGCCAGTCCGCTAAGGTGAAGAAGGCCCTGGGCGACTTGGCTGAGCTCCATGTTTTCCGAGGATCGGCGGGTTACCACTGCCAGACCGGCGCCGGACAGGAGATGATGCGCGTCATGTTTGCTTGGCTGCACAAGACGCTTGGCGCCTAAGAGCACGCACCCCAAGTAACAAGTGTCTTTGCATTCTTTCATTCCTTACACATAATGAGGGTAATGTTTCATAGGCTAGGTTTTATAATATGGAGTTTTGCATTTTGGTTGTATGTATAAATTGATAGACAATGGACCTCATGATTGCTGGAATGGCATTGAATTCCCGTTGTTGCCCCGCTCCGCTATGGCGTAATCATCGGCATATAGCCGAGTTGACCAAATGAAGTTGCAATCATTCAAACTCACGACCTACATCCCTCCCTGTCCCACCCCACGTTTTACAATCAACCCTCACAAGTAACCCTTGCCCATCATGTCCAAGCCCTTAGCTGTCGTCAAGGACATCGACCACCTCGTCCTCACCTGCGCCGACATCTCCGCAACAGCCGAGTGGTACGAGAAGTACCTCGGCATGAAAGTCGAGACCTTCACATCATCTATCGAGCCATCAATCCCAAGAACGGCCTTGAAATTTGGCTCACACAAGATCAACCTTCATCAGAAAGGAAAGGAATTCGAGCCAAAGGCTACCACTGCCCTGCCCGGAACCGCCGACCTTTGCTTCATTATCGAAGACGGCACGAATCTGCAAGACTTGATCACAGGTTTCGAGAGCCAGGGCATACGTGTCCTTGAGGGAGGTAAGGTAGTGGGAAGAACTGGAGCTCAGGGTCAGATTCAGAGCGTCTACGTCCGTGACCCGGATGGAAACTTGATCGAGTGAGTGACCCCTCTAGTCCAGCCGGTTTGTCTCAGATGCATGTGTTTAACTTGTGATGAAACTACCGATAGGTTGTCGACCTATGAGCATTAAGTTTACGCGCCTGAAGATATCTAAAGGGGATCAAGTTTGGTCTCTTTATCATCGGTCTGAACGCTAGGCTAGACTGGTTGATTAGGCACACAGGAACGGAACAATAAAGCGGCACGCAATCAAGACACCCGCTGACAATCTGAAGACTATATACCCGTAAAACATTTTATCCATGTGCTTTCCAAGTCTGGTAGCGTGTCTGTGTGGTTACAAGCAACTCCTCAATTCCGCAAGCACATCGGCTTTGGCAAGAAAACAACCATGCCTACGCACAAGGCGTCACGCTACGCGCAAATGACATCGGTCTCGGAGTTTCTCCAGGTCACTCGGCCGGTAGTGCTCGGATCCGACCTGAATCCAACCGACCCTTGGGTCTCTGTACCACTACAGGGCGGCTTGGGGGTCGATTCTGAACGGGGCGGTGCAAGGCATCCCCAGCCCCCAAGGCAGCGACATGTTGAGCCAGTCTTTTTTCTGCTTTCAAGCCTCAGAAAATGCCACCCAATGCACAGCTTCGGAGAAGGCACTGACTCCGAATGTAAGTGTTACCAGGATCCAATTATATTAGCAGTGGCCTGAAAAATTGGCCCTGTGATCCGAGCCTGATCAGATAAGTGACCAATTGGTATCATAACTCCACCACCCTCAGGGATCAGAGGAAACACAGAA
>JABFFE010000557.1:0-15755 GCA_013623625.1 Fusarium setosum | reverse complement strand
ACCAGCACGTGCTGGTGCTGCATCCGGATGCTCTGCATCTTCCCATCCGAGAGACGCCAGCCTCGCAGACCGTTCTATAGCGTCCTCCACCAACAGTCGAAGGACAGCTGCAAGGCCCGAGATCAGATCCTTTCAAGCTTGGATTGGAACTCACAGAACCACTCATGAAGCTCGGCAGCCGTCACCGCGACTGAAGAGGATGCCATGATCAACCACCGCTACCACCCGCCCGCGTCGGTAGCTTGCGCGCATCAGTCAGGGCGGAGACCAAGGGGCGAACGCTGACGTTTTAGTCGACGTTCTCGACCAAGGCAATCGACCAGAATGAGGTGATGTATGTCCTGTACTCGCGCCAGCCGGGCCAAATCTCGACCCTGCGATGTTGCGCATGACTGCAACAGCGAGAGCGACAAGACAGAGATGCGATGCAATGCAACGTCCATGACAAGCACGGCGACTTTCGTCGTCACTCCTCATCACCCGTCGCGACAGTCGTGCCGAGGGGTATCGGTACCTCCAAATCTCGGCCCAGCTTTGGGTTGACTTTTGGCTCCCGAGATCTTCCTCACGCGAGGACGTGTCAGGGCAGCATCATCCGCCGCGCCAGCCTTGACGCCTCTCCGTCACAAAAGGCTTCATGCCTTCTTTCGGTGCTGCCGGTCTACCGCCGGACTGCCACCATGTCACAGGGCCGTCATATCCAAGAGAGATGAGGGTGACATTTACGGACTGCGCCACCGAAGCACAAGAGGGAAACGGTACTTGACCGTCTGGCCGAGTAAACGAAACGAAAAAGAGGGGGCTCGGACGGGCACGGTTTTGACACGCCCCCGTACTGTACTCCCTACTCCGTAATGACGGGAAACGCAGGCATGAAGCAAAACGGAACGGTGCTCCATAGCGCCAGCTTAGCGGACGACGCTACTCCCGTCGGGTCCCTAGGGGTCAGTCCATCAGCCCGAGCTAGAAGTTTGACAGGGCTTCTCGAGTTGCTTTGACGGCCGCCAAGGCCCACCCTTGGCAACTGCTTGTGGCACCTAGCCGTCCGCTACCGGCGCAACCAGTGCTGACGATTGACAGCTAGGCCAGGACGCTATCGCTCCGCCGTCTTGTGAATCCCGGCCGATCTGGGATCGACAAGAGAGCTTAGCGGCATGTCCAGAACGGGCTTAGACTCAACGCCAGCCAGCCGACCACCTCCCAATATGAGCTGGCGCCGCCCCGACCAACGAGGTTTACCCTGGCAGAAGCCCACCTGAGGCAAAATTGTGACTTTGGTGACTCCGGCAGGGGATCAGCCAAGGAACGGGAGCGTCCAAGAGCATCAAGGCCCTGAAACGCTGGACACAAGCATGGCTTGCAGGACGGCATCCGGTGGAGTGGGTTCAAGGTCGCACAAATCACCACACTTGACCCTTTCGCTCTCGAAGCCTCTTGACTCTTGTCGCTCTCCTCTTCCCTCATGCAGTCAGTCTCGTGGTCCAAGGCCAAGCCTCTTCCTCCGTCCACATGTACCAAGGAAGCCCAACCCGGTTCTTGTGCACGAATGTTAATGTCGATCCGGGCATGGCATGGCGTCCAGGGACTCTCGGGGACTTTTACAGTGGCAGAGCAGGGAACAAGTCCCCGGCACAGATTGCCGCGGCGTCTTTCTCCATCAGCCCTGCCAGCACCGCCTGAAACGACGGGGGCATGCTCCCCCAAGTCACGCCTGTTATTCCCCGTCAAGCCCACGGGTCAGTCCGGGTATTTGTCACGGTAGGTCGCACAAGAGCCACAGTGCCTTGCTGGCAATAGGCGCCAGCCGATTGAAAGGCCGATTGACTTTGGCAGCCGCATTGAGGAGTGGCTGATAAACCCTCCCTCCTCGTCCGGATATTGTGGGATGAACAGGCACGCACGAGCCAATTGTCAAAAAGTCAATTCGTCCCAGGGTTGACTAAACTTAGAATCAAGGACCGTCCTCCATGTCCATTCTCGACATGGTTGAGAGGGTCCCCCAAAGATCGACGAAGGAGCACCAAGCACCCCTGCGCCACCAACGCGCACCGCGGCGACAAACGTCCAGCTTCTGGCAGCCCTGTTTTCTAAATGCGACGACAACAGAAGAAACGTTTCTGCCGTGTGCCTCACATTTGATAGGCAAAACGGCCATGTGTTCATCCTCAAGCATTCTGCTCTGCCACGCGGGATAGTCCCAGCCTGTCTCAGATCCTCTCCAGCCTCGGCGGGGTGGCCATGGGGGGCCATGTCTCGGTATTGCTGCGAAGGGAGCTCGAGCCTTCCCCGTGTTGACAGCTTGTTCATCATGGAGTCAGACGAGATGAAGAAAACGGGGTGCATTGAGACATGCAGCCAACGCGAGACACACGGTCTGCAAAGAGCTGTCGACAGCGCCGACGACATTCGCTGTGAGACATCCAGGACCGTCAAGCGCCGCTCATCCCAAGCGCTCGCCTTACCAGATTGAGATCAAAGTGTCTTGCTGTCATTCAGCCACGCGGCTGGTTCGCCCCAGCTCCACGGACGAGGAGAGAGAGATGAGGTGAGCCACCGGGCCCATCCTTGTTCATGTGCCAGTACCACGCTTCTCTACCACGCAGTGGCTCCGAGCAAAAGAAAAAAAACACGGCGCACTATTATCAGACACTGACTGAAGATCTGCATGTCGCTAGCCAAACTAGCAAAATCATAAGGGTCAACTCTAACGCTGGCAAGGCCGAGTATATATCGAGACCAAGTTTCATGATGATTCATCCTAATTTCCGGGGGCGCGCAACCTCAACTCGAGTGAGCGGTTGGCTGGCTTGTCTTTCGACTAACCTCGTCCTAGTTCTGCTACTGGAACCAAAAGAGAACATGTGCACGAAAAGAGGCACGCCTCTCTCAGCCTACCTGTCAACGGCGCCTTAGTCAAGCCCGCCACTGATATGCAGCCGACCCTCCCTCGCTGTCCACCGTCTCGCCGCGGCGAACGCCCGTTTTGTGTCGTTCGCTCGTTCGTATGCTAACTCCGACGCGGGCTTCTGTCAGAACCGCCATAGTAGTGCTTGGTGAAATTAGGACAGCGATATACCGGCCAACATGACAAGGCGGTGACAATATACACAACTGAAAGGCTGGTCGGGTCTCAACCGATTAGTTGAGTCGGCATGAGATCGACATAGTATCATGACAAGTGTCAGTTCAGGGACATTGTAGGAATGTCTGTGCCTTTACCTTTACATCTCACCAAGACGACGGCCCGACCGTTCATGCTCTGCCCTGCACCCTGGCAGAAGTCATGGTCGAATCCATCCATGGTTGCAGTCCAGAACGAGTCGATGATCCTTCTACCGGCCACTAAACTATGCCTCGGCTCATCACCTCGGGACGACAACTTGGCAACTGCCAAAACTCCAGGATATCCTAGCCTCTTGGTTGCGCATCTGCCGTCGGTCCTAGGCGGCGTGGTCTATGCTTGTTTCTCTCTTCCCTGGCTGCAAAGCAATATTAGGCCTGCATGCATACAGGTCAGTCACTCCTCATCTTGGTCCCCCCATCTTACCGGTCAGCACGGCCATGCCTGCCGGAGAAGTCCCCCCTCACCGGTCAAGTTGACATGTTTCATGGCCTGCGTTGCATCCCTGATCCCAGCTGGCGCGCATGCGTAGATCGTTCGACTTGCACCCAAGGGGGGAATATGGCAGATCCCCTCACGGCATTCACGGCTCAGGCTCCGTATGAAGCCCTGTCTAGCCTTTTGCAAGTGCCGTTCCCTCGTGTCGCGTTATGTCTCGTTGTTGCCCACTGCTACCTCACGGATGACGGGCGCTGCTCACCTGTCTTAACGCCCATGACCCAGTCGTGACAGCATCATGCTCGTTGTCAAACTCTTGCAGAGTCAGTCAAAGTTGGTCATCCCTCAGTCAAGGCTCTCAGACGTTCGTCTCATGCGGTTGCAGAGGCGGTCCGTCCACACCGTTCATCGGTCCGTCTCTTCTACCGCGTTCTATTCATGTTCGTGTTCATGTTTGTTTTGTTATTGTCGAAAGGGAATCCCTTCTCTCAAGCCGCCCATGCTCCGAGTTATCATCCTCACTTTCTCTCTCCTCACTTGTCCGCCCCGTTGACCTCAGCCACGTCCCCCTTCTCGGCGCCATGCATAGTAGCGGCCACGCTGACCCAACGCCGTGAAGTCATGGATATCCTGCCTTTATGCAGCCGCGCGAACCCCCCTCCCCTTCTGCCCGTGCCGCACGACACCCACACCCTCTTCCTCTTAGCAGCCACACACATAGCTCCGGAGAATCTCCGTCTCGCTCGATCTGTATCGTGCGAGATGTGTCTAGTTCTGGGGGAGGGTTGTTCTGCAGAACGCCTCGCGAATCTTCAATCTTCGCCATCAAGTCTTGTACTCCTTGAATAGGGATCTGGGCACAGTGCCTGGCTTCTTTGCTCGCCCACCGTCAGACAACCATCCACCACCAGCTTGACTTGCCCTCGTGCGTCGGGACTTTCACCATGGAAACACCACACACGAACACTCACACCTCCTTACTCACCTTCGGCTCACTGGCCGAAGAGCCTTACCATTGCGTCTCTCACTGTGGCCCTAAAGATGGACTAGCCGCTGCCGCTACAGACGGCCGGCCCTTTAAAGCCCCCCGCTGGATCCGCCCGCCCTCACCTCCACTCACCTCCCCAAATTTGGGTTGGGGGCCCTCGTGAGGCCATTGCCGTTGAGCTCCAAGGTCAGTGTAAGACGGCCATCACAGGGGGTTGGTGGATCACAAGCTAGGAGCTTACAACCACCATACCATGATGGGGGGACGCAGGCAACAGGCTATCCCATCTTGTTCCCACTGAGGAGAACGTCCCCTACTAGTCAGTTGTCCAGTAAATTAAGACTTGATTCACTCCGCACGGACAGAACTGGTCGTAGCTTCGCTGTCAAAAAAAGAAGTCACACCCTTTGGCACGGGCTGTTGGTTCGTTGCATGTTTTGGCCCCTTCCATTGATTTGGTGACAACACAGGCGTCTGGGTCGCTGGCTGCACTCTTGTTGAGCCCCTGTACTGTAGGTTGCCCATGGTATCTATGTAGTGAGGTAGTCTTTGTTCCCTGTCCCTCTGTTTCTCCTCGTAAAGACCTTGTATTTCCTTGAAACGCTGTTGCCGTGTATGTTGCGTCTCCGTCTGTGTGGCGTTGATAATCGCTGCCTCCCTTTCTCCCACTCTTCTCCCGCGCCTTGATCATCCGCCCCCCGTTAGCTGGTCCCAGATAACCGTACATGCTCCACTTAACACATGAAATCGGTAATCTCCTCTGCGCATAATGGGATATCCCGTCGCCAAACGCGTCTGTAGCCTAAAACACCCCCCAACAATAAAAAAAAGCCCGCTATTCTCACATCAAAAAGTCTCGTACCAAAATAACCGGGGGGAGTCGCTCCAAAGAATTAGACATAACGGTTCTGCAGTGTGCAGCCCTAGCTTAGACACTGCCCCTGCCCATATTGCCAGGTCGTCGCTGGCTCAGCGCCTCGAGATCCTCGTCGTAGGTGGCGCCCTCTCCATCGCTCAGGGGTCCAGCCGGCTCCCGCTTGCCGTGATCGAAATCGCCTCGCTCCGTAGTGGCGAGGATTTTCATGTCACCGCCCCGGGCGCCCGTCATGGCGTCAGACTCGGCGCGCGCGTTGTTGATCATGGTCGGCAGCTGGCGACGTCGAGCGTTAATAAACCAGTTTGAGATTTGATCTGTGGGTGTTGCCGTTAGTTTCCATTGCTCACTAGTCCCCCACGTGGTGGGCAAGCCTGGTTGAACTTACTCATCTGTAATCCTGTTTGCCGCATGAGCTCCTGCTTCTCGTCTTCTGTGGGATATGGGTGCGAGAGATGCGCCACAAACCAAGCCCTGAGCTTGTCTGTAGTTTCCTTGGGTAGGTTGCCCCTTCGCTTCCGTTGCTTGTTATCACCATTCAGGCTGGCAGGGCCCATCTCCCCAAACCGCACAAAGTCCTGATAGGGCGTGTTGTATCCGCCTGCGGTGAAGGGCGTTCGATCAAACGAGTGAACTGATCCAGCAGATAGTGACTGATATCGGGTTGGATGATGATAAGGATAGCCATAATTGGGTTCGCGGTATGATGATGGAGCAGGCTCGGGGACTGGGGCCCCTGAGTGAGGCATTGGGGGATGCGAACTTCGATAGCCCTCCACAGGCGCTGGCACACGGCCCACCGGTGCCGCCTCTCGTTCCAAAGCTCTCGGCGGGGGAAGGCTTGGAAGTGTCGGTCGAGCCTCCACTCTGTCGTTGACCTCCATCGGAGCAGGATGGGGAGTCGATCCATTTGTAAGATACGGGCTCGTTCTCGCTGGAGGCGCCCAGTTCTCCTGCACTCCTGGTTGCATGGGCACATTTGGTGAAATTTGCCGGGGTGATGCTCGTTCGGGGCTGTAGCAAAGGCGTGGTACCTGGCGTACTCTATCACTTTCTGGCTCCCGCTCCATAGATAACCTCCTCCTCTTGCTGGCATTGGGTGAGTGTACATATTGAGGCGATGATGCGCTCAAAGGCGGAGCGCCCAAAGAGGCGCCTGTTACCGGCGCCTTTGCATTGGGGTCCTGTAGCGGTTGAGCTTGGAGCTGGAGCTCAGGAAAGGCCTGGGTCAAGTTAGCCAAGGGGCATGTCAATAATCTTCGGTCTGCGTGCTGTCTACCTGTCGAATCGAAGGAAGGGCCACTCTATCGTTCTCGGTTCTCGGTCGTAGCGAGTAATCGGGGCATCGGTTGGCTTCCCAGGGTCGGGGCATACCGAAAGAGGGGTGAGAGGAGGGCGAAGCTGTTGCTAGCATAGACATCTTGGCAATACCGGGAGCAGGTTCTTGTGGTTTTGTTTCAGGCTGTCTCGACAGTGAACGGCTATCTTCCATAACAAGACGGCCAGTCAGGCTAGAGTAAACCGCACAGCGGCCAACGTTCTTTTAGGTGTTAATAGGAATCCTTGATGTTGTGGCGTGGCGTGTCATGAGATGGTACCTTTGATTAGGATACAAAGTTGAAGAGAAGGTACTTTGAACGATCGTCTTGCTGGAAAGATCCAGAACAGATAGCTGCAGAAACAAGGTTTCCCTCTCTTTCTGTTGGGTAACGAGCGAAATCCGACACAGGTTCTCGAAGGCCAATACTTGTCGTGATACGGAAAGATGACGATGAAGGGGAGCAGGTTGGTTTTAAGTCAACGGTGGACGGGTCGGGATCACCTGCTGTTGGTGGGAGGCCCAAGCCTTTTGTATATCACGGATGCTGTGGCGGCTCAATGGTCTTGGGACAGTTACTCCAAGTCCCATGTAGTGGGGGGCCCTGGGTCGTAGGGCAATGCAGATGAAGTAGCCCAGATAGGAAATGGTAGAGGATGTAGGGCCGTAAACAGTCTGAGCGGAGAATTTCAAAGTGGTCAGGGCTCAACTGGAGAAGTGGTAGTATTAGTGAAACCAACTCGTCCAAGCCACAGACGAAGACGTGGGAACAAAGCGTTGTGAACTGGGATGCTGGGTTCTTTAAAACAAGACGCTGGTAAAGATGTCTTTGCCTCAAGGTGTGGAGGAAACGACCTGACGGGGAGACTAAACCTAAAGGGACCAGGCATGCGAAGGCTTGGACAAGGAACACGGGGCGATCAAGGAGCCAGGGGACTGAGAAGAGGGACAGGGTCAGATGAAGAAACAAATGGGCTTGTCCAAAGCACCTAGCGTTGTATCGTTCAGGACAAAGAGAAACGTCACCAGTCCCAAAAGACAAATGAGCAGCTTTGACAGGCTCGTGGTGGTTGCTGGGATATGCCCGGTCTTCGATCAGGGGGGGTTGTCGACATGGGACAGGGGTTCAGAACGGCCAAGGGCCTCCCACGCCGGACGCTGGCTGCTTCTTGATTTAGGAACCCATTTAGAGAAACCCAGAAAGGCGACCTAGTCCACGATGGCTGACACACCATGGCGTGCGAGCTGCTGGCAGCCTTGGTGTGGAGTGTGGAGTGTGGAGTCGTGTCAGTTCTCGCCGCTTTCCACCCCCAGTCGTCTTGTTGCCCGTCCCTAGCAGAGCATACGCACAGTCGCCGAGTTGACTTCGCAGCCAAGACGGTTGAGAACGTGCGATGAATGGGATTGTCCTACGCGAGGACCAGAACGGGCCTTGAGGTGGCATTGCATATGCATCTGAACTTGCACACGCATACCGGGACGGAAGTGGGCATATCTCGACGCCTTGATGCATGTGCTGCAATCCTCGATGCTCTTCTTGGCCAGTCCACAAATGAACAGCAGCACGATTCCCTCTGCTTCTGCGCCGCCTCATCGTTGAGCATCACATCTCCTCAAGTCGGTCAGTCCTGCTCAGCGTTACCAAGCCTTTGTGGCTTGGCGCTAGATGCCAGGCTCGGCTGTGGTTGTCGAGGACGTTGAAAGTCAGAGGCCACTTCAGACCACTTCCTTATGAGGGGATCACGAGGTTGCGGGCGACGCTCTGACCCCAGCCCGACAGCTTTCGGGCTTGGTGTGATTAGAGTTTATGGATGACGGCTGTTGATACGGTGCCGTTACGCTCCTTTTGGCTTTCCCTTCTCACTAATACAGCCCCCAGTGAGAGGAAACCGAGGAAACGCTAAAGTGGAAACCTCGATATTTGACGGGCTGTCACGTCCACATTCGTTGCGGCTAGAAGAGACGCTAGGGCGGCTACGACATCCGCCACCGACGATGGCATCTGCAGCCAGTAGGACCATGATTCAAGCGAGGTCATCAGTTTCGCCGCCGGTGCGCGAGCAATTACAGTCAGTACCGCGCTGTGGGTCGGTCAATTGAGCGCCAGGCGTCCATCTTCTGGCGCCGGGTTCAGGACCCCCTTAGATCCCAGCTGAGCAAACGAGGGGGCCTGGTTCGTACCGAGTAGACGCTGCCCACCTGGGCTTCGAGTCTGGACTGAGCCACCTCGCCAAAGTAATGTATGTATTGAACGGACCATGGGCTCCCGGCACTCGTCGTGTGTTCGGTACCCAGTGTGGGGTTGCTGAACGTGGGAGGGAATGCCTTGCTTTCTTTGCTCTGTGTTTGCTTCTGTGAGTCCCAGCGTTTTTGAAAGGGGGGGCGCCAAACCAGGCGAGTCAGCCTGGAACACCCACTCACGCGCCAGGATTTCATATGATTGTGCCGCGGCTTGTGCGGGTAGTGCAAAGACGGGAGGCCCGTGGCGTCGACGGGCAGTCCAGGCCCAAGTCCCTGGGTCTTGGGACCATGATCCACGATGATCTTTAAGGCAGATGCCTTCTTCAATGGAAAGAAGAATCCATTTGCAAAACGAACCCACCCTCCCACCTTTGACATTCCTGCGAAGGCGGTAATCATTTCCAACGCGCTTGTCGGGCGAACCAGCGACAGTCCGGGGATGATAACCTTACAAACAACAACCTGACAGCCTTTAGCATGCTCTGGCACAACGGTGAGACAGGTTCCGAGTGGGTTTGTCAGCCAAATTCGGAGTTGCGATTGGCTCCTCAAGTTGTACGATCGTCGCGAAGATCCCACGGCGCCATAGCAGATTAGGGCCGCCTCCGGAGCCGGGATGTGCATTCTGCCAACACACGATTGGCCCTTTAAAAGACGTTTCTGGATGGGATCGCAACATGGTAGGCTGGCATAGCTCGGAGCTCCGCCGACGTGCACAGAAACAGCAGGCATGTACTCGAGTACCGTAGCATTTCCAGGCCTCGCAGGCTCAACAAGTGCCTGCCACCGACGATGGTCAAAGTCATGCTTGGCCTTAGCACCTGAATCTTGTCCGTCAGAGAATATCACAGGAACAGGGCCGCCGCTGATGAGAAGTGATACCTTCCTTGATGGCGAGAGCTTGTCCCTGGCGTACCTGAGCTTGGCATCTCAGTCATCAAGCCTCCTGCAGACCTCACAAAACTTGCTTTGCTACAACTTTGTGCTGATTGTTCGCGTTTGACTTTCGACGCTTTGGCATTTTCGGAGCTGCATCGAAGGATGCGTGAGGTTGCACCGCCGTTAGTTCGCCCTTTGGTTAGACGTTTTTTACGGAGTTGACGATGCCATTCGCAGACGAGAACTATGAGACAGACCCCACCTTAGGTCAAGCCTCAGGCCCACATCACGTTACCTTTCACGTTTTCCAGCCAGGGCATGTAAGACGGCCAGGCAGGGACTTAAACTGAAGAAATTAAAATAAAGCATGCATATTACATTGGATTTATGCGCTAGCAATGTCCCAGTTATTAATGTCACCTGTCTTTGATCGACAGTCTTTTTGCGTTCGGCAGTCAACAACCTCACCGGTCGGCCGGATAAACGGTGTGCCGGGGCCCCCCTGCAACCGAGTCAATTAGGTAGCATGCACCATCATCCCGACTGCACATCAAGTTTGCCTCCCCAAACCAACACTACAGTACGATTCGGCCAACACTCCAAATAAAGACTTTGATACCCGCAGCGCTGGTCAAAGTACCGGCGTGCCTTGTAGCGGTACGTGCATCCCAAAGATCTGGGCAGCGCAAAGTCAGCACCTCAACGGTTCCCCGTGCTGGGCCATCCAGTTTGCTTGTCCACCGAACATCACTAATCCCATCTGCAAGCAGGCCAGTTCACGTCCCACCAAAACCCGGCCAGGGCCACCCACTAGCGAAACCCTGGTTTTTTCAAGTTATTCCCTTGGCGCGGACGGGTCTGCCAGAAATCATTATTGCTTCATGCCGTTCTATTATAGCCCCAACCTTCAGGGTTACGACTCATCATGCCTGCTGAAATCAACCTGAGTCGATCTGTCAGGGCCGGTGTGTGCAGAGCATTCGCCCCTCGGATAGATTCGTCCCAGCCCCAGCCCCAGCCCCAGCTGGCATTGACATTGACATTGACATTGACAGGTGCTAGACCGGTACAGGAGCACCTTGGCGACTTGATACATGGGTGCCAAACGCGCTTGACCAACAAAAGTATTCCGGTTCCCGGCACCACTCAACTCGTACCAGCACCGATCCAAATGTCGTCGATGCATATTCCTGCACACTACCTCGTGCGAGTCGTCATGACAGCAGGCCAGACTCCCATTTAACCAGACGATCATTTGCAGTGGCGTGGCTCTCATGTGCCTCCTTCTCCCTCTTGGGCTCGACTAGGGCTGACAGCCTGACACTATCGCTGATTACACGCGTCTTGCCAGAGGATCTCCCATCTTAGATGATGAGCAGCACGCAGCACATAGCCGCCAGTGTCGCACTTTAGTGGAGGGCTATATCTCCAAGCAGATTGTTTTCCTGTCCTCAATTGCTCGCCATGTTGCATCCAAGGCCTTCATTGGCCGTGCCATCGGCTAGGCACGACACAATTGGATCCCTACGGCAATCACCTATTAGTTTATCCACATCTGTCAAAATCATCTGCGCAACGGAGGCACTCCCAAATCCTTCCGGTTTCCTACGCACTGACAGCGGCCCTCGGACCAATCCCGTACAGCCCAGGGGTACGTGTTGATCATACAGGCCAGCCTCTGATCGTACCAATCCTGAGAAGCTTGGCAGTCGCTCAGACACTTTTGCGCACCTGCCGCTCACGTCCTCGCTCGCTATCAAACAGTCCCATCAAGGGGTGTCATGTTGTCGAGCGAACTGCCCGGCTTATCCGACAATCCCTCGCAAATTTTCGGCAAGCTGCACTCGGCACAATGACCTGGTGAAGCCTTCCAGCCGTTGTGTGGCCGAGAACGGGTCTGCTCCTTGTGCGCATGCACAACATCATCCCGAACAGAGAGTGTGACTTTTTGGGCGCCATCGAGCTGGAATGACCCACAAGTTGTGTCTGTTATGCAGCCTACCCATCATTCGTCTGAGCAGCACGATTAATGCTGGTGCATTGGGCACATCTTTTCCGCATCTTGTTCATGCGAACCCTGGCAGTTAAGCAAGGCGCCGTGCCTCCTGTCGTACCCCGCATGGTACTTTCTTGACATCTCACCCGGGGTGAGACGGCTCCAGTTGTTTGTGGAAACTCCCTTCTGCGGCCGTTACATATGGAGGCTGGACTGCATGCCTCTGATCACCTTCTCGGTGTCGACCCAAAAGGGAAGCGGAAGCTTCAGGGATGCATTCGCAAGATGGGCTCTACTAGGAATAGAGCCGTAGGGGCTACCCGACACCCTGGCATGCCAGACCCCAAGCACACCACTCACACAGGCAAAAGGTCACAGCCGACGACAAATGACCCGGCGGCAGAGCCCGTGAGTCGGGAGGGGCTTCCAGGGCACCCTAGTCGGACATCCAGCTCCTGGGACCTGGTGGGCCTAGAAACCAACACATCTGGCGCCGAACAGATCTGGCTTTTGACACATTTTGCGGGACACCCCAGTCTCATCTCTGTGTCACCATCCATCATGCTTCCACCAACGATCGATCAGCGTCAGTTGCGCAGCAAAAGTCTCCGCCGAAGTTGAGAGACATGCTTGACAGAACTCACCGCCTTGCATGAGTTCATCGGGTTTGCCATACCAGATCTAAGTCGGTGCTCCGGCACACGTCTTGCACAGGCGCTGGAAACCTACCCAAGGCGCGTGGGGGAGGATTCTCTGCCATATGTGCCAAGACCCCGTAGCGGCTACTCCTGACAGGAAAAAGCAATCATGGCCGTCCACGAAGCCATGCGGGCTAATGTCGCCCCTGGCCGCCACTGTCCAAGATCGTAAGTTGTCAATGCCCAACCGATTGGGTGTCGTCGACGACTGCGCCGTCGCTAATCTTGCGTTTGTTCGACCGCCTTCTACCATCGTGACCTGCATACGCCGGCAACTTTACGATGTCAACGGCTTCCTGCATGTTCCATACCAGAAAGACACGGGAGGCCACAGCCGACAGCCTCACAGGCTATCTTGCCCATCAGTTTGCTGAGGCGATGGGTCATGCTTGCAGGGTTGGGATCCTGCTACGATTGTCGCCCGGGCTGCGTAACATCTGCACGGGACTGCTACGGTAACTATGCTGGAGACGACCTTCTTGATTCGCCTTCGGTGACAGAAGTTCGGCTCGTTGCTAGGTTCAAAATTGACAAGACAGGCTTACGATTTTCAACAAGCTCACATTTGCCGAAAATAGTGTATCTATTTTCCTCGGAAGTCCGGGCTTCCCTATTCACTACTCCCACATGATGGCCTCCTTATTGGCAGTTGACAGGTTCTCTAAGGTGGTATAGGGATGCCGACTCACAGCCATCTTCCGTTTCAGGGTACAGGCATGCACATAGTCCCCCTTATACGACTCTGTCAAACTGCTACGTGGTACACAAAGAAAAGCGGTGACGGGGCGGACCTGAGTCAAATCCGCCCATGAAGATTATCCATCCCCTACCCCCGCGAAAGCATACACTCTAGTCTCGTCGATGATTAATGGGGCTTTTGAGATCAGAACAGCTCCACGACGACCGTACCGGGGACGTGTGCAGACGATGTACCCTACAGGATACAGAATGAATCAGCCATGTCGTTCAGTCCAGTTCACATGTCAGCACTCACGATGGGGCCAACAGGGCTGAAAAGCAAAGGTCCCATGCAGGCAATGTGAATTACAGACGACAAAATCATGACTCGCTCGCCCGGTTCTCGCTTGAGGCGCCATCGTCGTGACCATGCGCCTAGTCAAAGCATAACCCGACTTTCCATTCGAAGCAGGTGGCCTTACACCATCCGTTCAGGACGACGTGGGTTCAACTGGGGACTCCCACTACCCGCAGCCACTCTCCCCTACAATTAAAACATCCGGCACAGTAAAGTGTCACTCTAGGCCGGGGTCATCCCTGTTCGACAGGACCTGCAGCTGGCCAGATGGATCAACTGCCATTTTGGATCCCCTGCATTGGTTTCTTCACCGGCGTTCAACTCAACACAGTTGGTCACAGCAAGTAGGACGCGGCTATTGCGTTTCTTTTTTCGAGGCCCAGAGTCAAGTCGTTGACAAGTCTCAGGACAGGGTTGCGGCACCAAGCTCTCATCGAGACATTGTCGCAAGAAGCGGGTCCGGCCGCCTCCTCGATCGAACGACGTTGCTCTGAAGTAGCACTCAGATTCTGTTGAACGACTATTATTCCTGAGCACTATCGCGGGAACTGGTCCTCATCGTGGTATCTTGCCATATTTCCACATTCCCGTTCGGCTACGCGGGCAAGAGACGCATGGGACAATACACAATTTCAAGCATCCTGCTGGTTCATGGGGTAATCTCTGAATTGGCACGAAAAGCCATCCTCTTTACTCTTTTCACCTACTGGCCTGTACAACGAGGTATGAATCCGCAGCCATCTAACGACACCCGGAGACTCCAGAGGACCTGGGTGAGCTATGAGCTTGTCGTCTGATGACAATGCACATTTGCGGGGATAGCTTCGTTCTCAGCTGTTTATAAGGTGTTGATTGTGGCTGCGAGGATATATCTTACTATTGAGATGTTACCAGAGCTTCTTACAGGCCCACTAGGCTTCTGTCATTCTGACAGTTCCTGGGCTACCATAGAACTGGGAGGTCTCCAAGGAGGAAAGAGACAAGATTCTCCCTCACCATTAGCGAGGGCGAAGCATCGGCTGCCGACAGCTGGTCGTGTGCCCGGTGGGACTCACTTTTCTTGCTTTTTTTCTTCATTTGTTTCATTTTGTCTTATCTGCATCCTATCGACTGATGTCGTCTATTGTCGCCGATGCAATTTTATGGAATATCACCACAGCCCTCCTCGTCCTGGGGTTGTCATCGTCGGCATCCGGCTTAGATGCATCGCATTACCAGGCTCTTCTGGTGTCAAGAGTCGTGACAGAGGCCTTTCTGGGCTAGCGAGATCGGATAATGTAACGATGCTGGCATTCTGAAACTCGAGGCTCCGGCAGGCAACAAAGCGACGACCAGGTGGTTGGTAGTAATCCTTGGGGATAGATTCCAACGGGAAGAGCTTGTGGGTGAAGGAGCCATTGGCTTTCTGGAGTTGGAATCTCTTGTGCGTGGGCGTTCTGATCATGGTATGATGCTGACACCTGACAGAAGGAGAAGCAACGGCGCCCAGGACCGTAATGGTTCAACCCAATGCGGTGCCAACTCCGGCCCAACTGGAGGCCGTCATCTCAGCTCCGTTCAGCAAACCTATGCTTCTGCTGAAGGCTGTGCCTCTGGCCTAGGCTGTCGTGGACCGCGGTACCCTGGACGCCCAGGCCCAAGCGTCCTGTCAAACACCAAGCCCATGAAGCTGTGGCCGGGCTTCCCATGGCCCCAGACCACGGACCCCTTCCCCGGTTCGGCCTCTTGGTCGGCCGTTTTCCTCGCCGCCCGTGCCCGTCCAGCCCTGGGTAATAATAGCTGCTGAAAGCTGGATTATGGATGACGGGAATCTCTCGCCCTGCCATGCCGGCACCTGGCCCGTCGATAATCAGATCACCCGCCAGTGGGTCGGCCGCTCCGAGTTCCCCGGCTGAGCTTTGCCCGTCCGATGTACGGTAAGCATTTGATAGCACCATAATAGTCCCCTCAGCTATAGGTGCCCGTTCACCTGCGCAGACCGAGGTCTTCGACGCACCAACCATGACGGACGCTACTCTGACGGACAACGGGCGACGGGCCCCTCAAAAAGCAAGACTGGACTCGTCCTGCGTCGCATCGTGGCCGTTAGGTGACATTTCTCTCCGGGCAAAAGTCCAGCCTAGCCCGCCAAAGTTGCATGATTCCCTCCTTTGACCCCCCCTGGGC
>JABFFE010000556.1:0-23884 GCA_013623625.1 Fusarium setosum | reverse complement strand
GCATCAGAGTCAAGTTATCCTGGACAGCGTCGTCATCTCTTTTGCAACGCCACAATATATATATCCATCCGCTTACCTACTATAATGGGCTGAGTAAACTGACAATGAACAAGCCCGCTTATCAAAGACGTCTTCGACCCGAGGGGAAATTAGATGCTGCCTTGAGGCCATTCTCATCTGTTCGTAGACAAGTCCAGGTAACCATATTTGGAAACCAGAGACATGTCTGAATTAGATCCCCCCAGGCAGCGAGTTAATCGGGAACTTCTGACATGGGAGATTTCAACCCCTGAAGCACATGGCCCCGTTGCCAGAACCGATGGGGACGGCCCCGTCCTTGAGATGGAGCGTTGAATTGAGCTCGCCAAGCCCAATGTCGAATCAGCGAGATCAATTCACCGGTGCCTTGACCACGGGGTTTTCCATGTTTAGGTCCGTAAGAGGCTATTTTGGACTAGCGAGATCTTGGCCAGATTGCAGCCGCATCGTGAGACGGCCGGGGGGGGGTTGGTTCCAGATCCACAGTCACAGGAGCCAACAAGATTAGACTGACGAATATTGATCTTCTATTCACGGAATATCACTATTCAAGAGAAACGCATACGTAGCCCCCTGCGGCTCTGAAATACGGGTGCCTTGCGGATGGGGTTTGCAACCCGAGGCACCCAAATTTGTCCCGGTCGGGGGGGGGGGGGTCCCTCGGATAGGCTGCCCGATAAAGTCGGCTCCCATTGGCTCGTGGCAGGCACATTTTCAGAGTTGCGGTAGGACGACATTGGACCGACCGATGCCAATGACAGGTAGGGCTGAAGGGGGGGGAGGAGCTTGCGTGGATAACATTACTGTTACGGCAACTGCGTCACGTACGTATGTGTGTGGTATGGTTTGATTGAAAATGGATTGCGTGTTCTGCGTACTTTTGGTTACGAACAAGTTGGCCTTTTAGACTAGACTAGGTGCCGGAATTCCATCTTGGCCATGATGGGCTTCACACGCAGAGTGACATGCCAAGACACACGCATTCGTTAGACGCGTGATGGACTGACGCAGGTTTCAGGACCTGGCGGCGACGATGAGTCGTCGAGTCGTAAAAAAAAAAAAAAAGATCGAGAGTCCTGTCTGGATGCGGCGAATAGCCTAGGACGATGGCCTCAGGACGCAACCACGCGCCTCAGGACAGATGGGCCAAAAAAAAAAAAGTTTAGGATCTTTGGGGAAGTGGAAAATTGGGGGCCAAAAAATTGCGAGCTCGAACCCCAAAAGGGAAATCGCCGAGGCATTGAGTCAACGGCGACATGACATTGATTTTCTCTGTCTGGCCCAACCAACCCCCCCAGTCGCGAGAAAAGAGAAGCAGCAGCCCTACGTGTGGATCAAGCGGAGGGCGATTGTGGCCCATTGGTCGCTGGAGGGGGGCGTGAGTGCATGCGGGATGCATGGAGAATGAGCCCACACGCAGAAGGGGGGGTTCACCCGCAGCCAATATGTCGCAGCCACCAGAAAGGGTCGAGGAGAATTCTTGGGGCGATCGAGTTCAGGACGGACCAAGAGCTTGCTTGCTCGTAGCGCCGGGGGACTCGACGACGACAAGGGACAAGTGGGTGATGATGTTGCATGGTGTTAGTTGTCGCGGCCTCGCCCACCCAGAGGATAGGACTTTGGACTGCATGTGCATTCTGTTCTGTCTCGTCTCTGGAAGATCACATCCCAAATCTGTCCGTCGGTGTTTGTTTCCTGCAAGGTGGCTTTCTTTACGACGTGCAACGTCACGAGTGCTTCTTCGCCGGGCAACGAGAGTGATGCGTGTCTCTTCCCGTACCTCTGGTGTACTGTATCTCTCCAATGCGCACATCCGAACCCGCGCGAAACGTGAAGCTGCCGACAATGTAAAACAATCCAGTCCAAAAGCTCCCCTTTCTCGGTCAGTTCAAGCGGAAATCGTCGTTGCATCAAATGCACAGTTGCAGGGAGGCTGCGCAGAGCCGGCCGCCGCATCGCAGCGCCATTGCAGGCACAGCCGTCAAAAAGAGGGCTGAGGTGGAGGGTGGAGATGCATTTCACAGTACAACATCGACATTCACAGTCTCAATCAACCAGAAAAACAGGAGCAAATGAAAGGGCGCCCAGCTTCGTTCTGGCCAATGCTCAGCCAGCTAGTGGAAACCTAAGCAGTTAGGAAACACGACCCACGAAGATCTCACGGAACAAGACACAGCAACAAAACTGTTTCGCTCTGGCAACACGGACCATGCCCTGGGCAGCCCAGGCTTGTCGCAACGGGCGTCGATCCCTGCAAGGCGTTTCGATAGGCTCATGGCTGCCATTTGTTGCGAGCACCAAACACCAGCAGGAGAAGAAGCAGCAGAAGAAGAAGCAGTGCTGCAGCAGCAGCACTTCAACCATCCACACCCATCCCGACGTCATGGCCACAACCACACCCACGCCCTCACCCCCCTTGCGTCCTGCGTCTCGGGTTGAAAGCATGGAACCCTCGTAACTGACAGGGCCAACGTCGTTTCCATACTTGCAGTCGGGACACTCTCAAGCACAGCTTCTTCCCATGAGCAAGGAAGATGAGAAACATGGGAAAACAGGAGGGGGCCACACAGGCCACGACAGCGTGCTACGCAATGATGCGCATCTTGGGGGCCAAAATATCCTCAAACCGCTCTCCCTCTCTTTCCTTGGCATGAGAGCAGCAGCAGCAACTCACAGGCCTCGAAATTCGTCTGCCTCTGCAGCATTCGCAACCCGGGGCGGAGGTTCGCCGATGTGATGCGCATTGGAAGACACGGACTGGACAATGGGCGCTGGACCACCAAGGTTGTTTGTTCTAACGTGACCCAGGGCGGACAGCGGTGCGAGAGAGGGTGCGAGAAGTGAGAGAGGAGGGGGGGCGGACTTGGCGGACTTGGTGGGGACCCGACCAAGTTGTTTGCGATAGTCGAGATACCTCAGCCCGTAAGCCCGATGCCGAGTCCGCTGCATCCGGCAGGCTGTGTTTGATGCGGCTCTGCGACTGATTTTGGGGGTCTTCGCTGTGGAATGCAGAAGGGACGCAGAGGACAGCAGCGTGATGACACTGCAACCCACTGTCCGCAGATGGAAATGGCCGAGCAGGAGCTCGAGTGCCAGTGCCGCCGAAATTGTTAGTCCCGCAGGTATCCCCCACCAAATCTCCCTATCAACTTCAACCTCGCGCAGGGATCCTCCTCCTCCGCACAGGCTACGCCTCAGCCCGCGGGCCCCCGCTAAGCCTGATTGGACCCGGCCTCCAGGCAGCAGTCTGCCATGGTCCAGCCGTGGGCTGAGAGGACGGCCCCCAGCTTGGTTTCTAAGCATTTTGGGGAAAGTGGCATAACCTCTCTCCAAACGCTCACCAAATCCACGACTTCGCCCTCTCTCCCTCTCCCTCTCCCTTCTCTCCCTCGCTCACTCAATCAATCTTATCCTCCCATTCTTCTGTCGTTGCCGTCGTCGTCCTGAGGCCGCCGTCATCAATCGCTTCTTCTGCGTCTGCTTCCCCCGGCTCTCCTCGCACGGCTCTGCACACCCTGCGCCTCTTGCGAACACGCCCCCCTTCCGCCGTCCCTCATATACCCTTTTGCGCCCCGTCCTCTTCTGTCCAGTTCCACTCGCCTCTTTGCCATCTCCCCCACGACTTCATATCCAACGTCTTCCGTTTCAACCATCGCGTCTCGCGCGCACCGTCGCCCGCAGTCCTCGTCAAACCAGTCCCGGGTCGTCTCGCCGCGTGAGAGATATATCTGTTAAAGCCCCCGACTCGTCCATCGCTCGCCTTCCCTGTCGTTCTATTGTCGTCTCGCTCCGCCTCCACACCAGCTCTTCGCCGACGACGACAAGATTGACATACGTTGCGCGCGCCCTTGGATCCCATCAGTTGGTACGGTTATCATTTCCATCTTGTCTTGGTCTTGCGGTTCCTGTCTCGTCACGCCGACATCTGTCTTCTTTTCCGGTTTCTTCCCTGCTTGCCAGAAGTTACTTCGAGTCAACTGGCATTGGCCAATCCCCCAAACCCAAACCTGGACTCGGTCAACGTCTAGGCCTATTCATCCATCCCCCTTCTCGGGTGTGGGAATTAGGAACCTCGACTTGTGACTCACCTCCCGTCCTCCACTACTACCAAGCACTTGCTTGCATACAAGGTCGAACTCATCAACTAACGGGACTCCCCGTTGTAGCTTTGAGCCTGTGGCTATCAGTCGACTGTCCTCTACCAGTACCCACCTCTCAAGTCTAAGCCATGTCCTTCTCCCACCCTCGTCGAAGGACTCCGGTGACTCGCCCGGGCAGCGACACCGAGAATGCCTTGTCCCTTAAGACCAACTCAACCCTCCGTAAGGGTGCGACCTTTCATTCTCCTACTTCTCCTGTCTCTTCAGCTTCGGACCTCACCTTTGTCCCTCCTCGCCTGTCTCGATCTCAGTCTCACTTGGATGATGTCGTCGACGCCAACCGTCGCCGCATTGCCTTGACTCTGAACGACATTGACGAGGCTCTATCTAAGACCGAAGAGCTCTCTCTGTCGCCCCAGTCTCCCAAGTCCAAGCCCAAGTCCCTCCGGGACACCAGCTTGCCCATCCCTCGTGGCTTCCTCGAGGGGCCTGTCGTCGACCCAGCCATGACCAAGGAAGCAGAGCGGCGCGTCTTGCGCCCCCGCTCTGTACGGCGCTCTCGGCACCATGCCTCTGACAGCGGCTTGGGCACTTCAGTAGCTTCCACAAACGAGAAGCGTGCTGCAGGTGCTGCGTCAAAGGAGACAAAGGAGCAAGTGACACGTTCCGCCATCACAAGGTCTGCAGCTGCAGCTTCCTCTACCGAGAAGCTTCCAAGCCTTGGACCAAAGGCTATCAACCGCATTCACGAACATACTTTGCGCCCGCTGCTGGCCAAACCAACACTTAAGGACTTCGAGCCCATTGTTCTCGACATCCCACGAAGAATTCGATCAAAGGAGATCATCTGCCTGCGAGATCTTGAAAAGACCCTGATCTTTATGGCACCGGTAAGTCAGCTTCTGACTGATAAAGGCGTTTGGGGAAATACTTATCGGATGCTGTGTGTGAAGGAGAGGACCAAGTCCGCCGCCTTGTACCTCGATTTCTGCCTTACGTCCGTCCGTTGCATTCAAGCGACCGTCGAATATCTCAGCGACCGCGAACAAATTCGACCTGCAGACCGGCCTTACACTAACGGATACTTCATCGACCTCAAGGACCAGATTCTAGAATACGGAAAACAACTCGCCGCCAAGAACAACGGAGACGACATGGATGTCGACGCGTATGTACCCAGCTTCGTTCCTCTGGACTACCCAACTAACTCTGCCCCAAGATCTGATGAGATCAAGCTCGTCGGTGGCCTCTATGAGAACGGACGCCCTGCCGAGCTCGTCCGCGTTCGCAAGGACGGTACTTACATCTCTCTCAAGACTGGCGACCTTGTCGACATCGACGAGGCGCCCATCCAGATGAAGCGCTCCCTGAGCCAGCAGCTAGAGGACGAGGAGGAGATTCAGCGATCTATGGCTCGTCGCAAGAAGAACGCTTCGCCCGAGGAGTTGGCTCCCAAGCGATGCCGCGAGCCTGGCTGCAACAAGGAGTTCAAGCGCCCTTGCGACCTCACTAAACACGAGAAGACTCACTCTCGCCCTTGGAAGTGCCCCGTCCCGACTTGCAAGTACCACACTTACGGCTGGCCGACTGAGAAGGAGATGGATCGCCACCACAACGACAAGCACTCGGATGCTCCCGCCATGTTTGAGTGTCTTTTCAAGCCTTGCCCGTACAAGTCCAAGCGTGAATCCAACTGCAAACAGCACATGGAGAAGGCCCACGGCTGGACTTATGTCCGAACCAAGACCAACGGCAAGAAGCTGCCTTCCAAGCCCTCCAGCTCGGCTCAGCAGACTCCTCCTCTCGGCAACGTCTCGACACCTTCTACTACGCCTACCTATAGCGGTGTTCCCACTCCTCCTCAGAATGAGATCACCCAGTTTATCGGCAACGACTTCCCTCTCTACCCTGCCGAGGCTGACTGGATGTCACTAAACAACATTCCCGCCGAGACGCTTGATATTGACCTTGGCCTTGAGACCACTTCGCCCGCCTCGGCCAGCTCTTACGAGCAGTATGCCCCTTACCAGAATGGCTCGGCTTTCATTCTGGACAACGAGGACCTGTACGCCGCTCACATGCAGCTCCCTGCTCAGCTGCCCACGCCTGAGCAGGCCGTCATCTACAACACCAGCCAGAAGATGATGCCACAGCGGCTTCCCATGTACCAGGCGCCTCAGCCGGTTCCTGTGCCTACCGCGGCTCCCCACTTCTCGCCAACTGGTCAAGAGACCGCTATGCTCTTTACGCCTAACTCACTTCGAGACGTTGACGAAGGATTCGACGACTCCTTCAATGGTGAAGGCATGGACTTCCCGCTCTTTCCTGGCGGCAACAGCATGACCAAAGGGAACGACTATCAGCCACTATTTGGCGACATCCCAAGCGCCAACTTGGGCTTTTCTCAGACCTCGCAACAAGACCTTTTCCAGATGGACTGGACCAACATGGACTTCCAGCAGAACCTCTCGGAATAGACACCCGATGGTTTGGATGCGATGTTCATAAAGACGGAGGAATAAAAGAGCATTTGCTCGAGACTGTGTCAAGTCTGCATAAAATTACCAATTAGTTTTTGGTTTACGAGTTACGACGGAATCTTTCAGACCACCCAGAGCGGGAAGAGGTCTTTTTCATGTAATATGAGCAGAATACGTTGCCCTTTTGCTGACTTTGCTTTCTGGGTGTCGTCCCTTTGGGGCGAGGGAAGCGTTGAGTTGGACGATAGGAGATCAGAATGGCAAGGAGGGTGAAATTGAGCGGCCAAATTGGGTATCAGGAAGCGCAACACTTTAGGTACTACACAGCGCCCTGTCACAGCACGGTTCGGTTTTTGCGAGATCTGGTTTTTACTGGCATAGAGTTCGCCCCTCTTTCCTATTCTTAGGGAATAGAATAAACCCATCAACGAGTATTGAGTCTGACTTGTTTTGTGACTGTCTGTTAAAGTAAACGCTCTGGTGTCTACTGATGAGTTGAGTATGTGGAGGCTAATCGTCTTCTACGCGTGAGATCGCGTCTTGTCTGCCTTTGATGGCGCATTGTTGTACTTTTCATGGGATATCTTGTCTATTTACTCCCGAGACTGGGCTACTGTATATCCCTCCGTAGGCTGGATGATTTGGCAGAGGGTGTTTTGAGTCGAATAGTGGTCAGATATATATTGAGAGTGTTGAGTTGTTTGAGGAATCTGAGGGCTTGCCTTACACTTTGCCGAAAGAGGCATAGGCCCGAGGGCTCGAGTTGATTGGAAACAAAGACAGGGAGTACCGAATCATACCTGAAGCACACCAGTCTGGTCAGATCAATGCCATTTGAATTGTAAAATACTCTCAACAAGCACTCAACTCCATGAGTCTGAGGTGCGAAGTGTAGGGTAGGCTAGTCGGCTATGGTGGGGCGATTAGACGACACTTTCTGCAATATCTATCGCGAAACTGGTCGTTGCTCATTTCTAAACGCGTACATACTCACCAGCGACGCGCAAAATGTGCGGCATCCATGCTACCATCTCACAGGATGCTCAGTACCGCATCTCCCCTGAGCTGGAGAGGTGTCTCGCCAATCGAGGACCTGATCACACCGGAACTGTCCAGACCCAGCTTGAAAGTGGCCCTGACCAGACTGGTCTCTTCTTGACCTTTACGTCGACGGTCTTGTCGCTGCGAGGAGACCATATTGCCAAGCAGCCACTCACCGATTCTTCGTCTGGATCCGTCCTCTGCTGGAACGGAGAAGCCTGGGGAATCGGGGGAAACCCAGTCAAAGGGAACGATGGCGAAGCAGTTCTCGCGCTGCTGACCGAGGCGAGCCGTAGTCCGGCAGATGGAGACGCAGTTCTCGATGATTTGCGAGCGATCGAAGGGCCTTTTGCTTTCATCTACCTGGACAAACAAGCAAAGCGACTTTACTATGGACGCGATCGTCTGGGTCGCCGGTCATTGTTGGTCAAAGCCGGACAGCCATTCGCTCTGTCAAGTATCGCTGAGGCACCTGTCGAAGGCTGGAGCGAGGTCGAAGCTGATGGATGCTATACCCTGGAGCTGGATGGATGCGGTTCGACAAGCGAAATGACTCCCGTGCGGCACGACTGGACTCCCGACATCTCCTGGGTGAGTTATTCGTGAGTATGCACCCCGAAAAGCCTGCTACTTACGTTTCTAGGTGTCGAGTATTGGTGCCTTCAACGGTGAGATTCCACAGCAAACTACTAGTCTCGGACCAGACTCAAGATCCGTACACGATCTGCATTCTCACATCGTCGAGTCGCTTCGACTCCGAGTCTTGGACGTGCCACTACCCCCGAAAGCTTCCCAAACCGATGCACGAGTGGCCATGCTCTTCTCAGGCGGCCTCGACTGCACCGTACTGGCACGGCTATCCCATGATATTATCCCCCTAGATCAGTGTATTGATTTGATCAACGTGGCGTTTGAGAACCCCAGGATAGCAGGCCAGTTCCCGAAATGTTCTCGAGACGAGCTCTATGAGAAATGCCCAGATCGGTTAACTGGAAGAAATGCTTTCGCGGAACTCAGCCGGGTTTGTCCTGGGAGAATCTGGCGGTTTGTGACAGTATGTGACTCCCTTCCCAGGTGCCCAGCTGTACTGATGGAGAGCAGGTAAATGTACCTTACACAGAAAATCTTGAGCATCGGCCTGAGATCATTCGTCTCATCTATCCGCATAACACGGAGATGGACCTCTCCATTGCGTGCGCCCTCTATTTTGCCGCACGAGGACAAGGTCTAAGCGCAATATCTGCCGAGTCGACTCCACAACCATATAGTACAACCGCGCGCGTATTGCTGTCTGGCTTGGGCGCGGATGAGTTGTTTGGTGGGTATGGGCGACATGGTGTAGCGTATACACAGCGCGGCTACCTAGGGCTTGTACAGGAACTGAAGCTCGACGTGAGCCGGCTGGGCAAGAGAAATCTCGGTCGTGACGATCGGGTCATGGCACACTGGGGCCGAGAAGTGAGGTTCCCGTACCTCGATGAGCGATTCGTCAAGTGGGCAATTGAATCGCCTGTTTGGGACAAGTGTGATTTTGAAACTCCCAGCAACGAAGTGTCTCTTGATCCAGAG
Organism: Fusarium setosum; assembly: GCA_013623625.1. NCBI lineage: Eukaryota > Fungi > Ascomycota > Sordariomycetes > Hypocreales > Nectriaceae > Fusarium > Fusarium setosum. The sequence goes on along the minus strand of JABFFE010000556.1, from coordinate 14,655 downwards.
AAGAGAGTGTTGCGGCTAGTGGCACAAACCCTTGGCATGAGCTCGGTTGCACGAGAGAAGAAGAGGGCGGTAAGCGCGCGCCTGAATCTTCTGGTTGGACCTGTACTGATAACCTGGACCAGATACAGTTCGGGGCGAGAACGGCCAAGATGGAGAATAGCAAGGTCAAGGGGACAACGCTGCTCTCTGGGTAAGGCTGGCCGGCGTGGTCAAGTGGCTGCGGCCTTTGCGAACTCGGCGATGATGATTCTCAGATACTTCCGAGGCATTTGCAACCATGGGCCAACATTAGATGGGCGACTGCGCGTTTGCTGCCTCTACAGCTAACCCTTTGCCTGTCGAGATGTTCCTTGCATGGTAATGTCAATGACGTCGTAAAGGCAAGTCTGAGCCGAGATGATAAGCTATCTTGGAGGAGCATTCAGAATGAAAGACAAATGAGAGACAAGCTGTAGCTGATTGGGAATGCAATGGCAGACGTCTCCCAGATACTACCTGAATCCGACATTTCAAGATGGCATTTCAATTGGGCACCATGATCCCTTGCACCGTAGCCTGAGACGCACCTTGTGGTGTTGAAGGGAGGGAACCAAAGAGAGATGGGAGACCCCCTGTCAGCTCGTGCTGACAGGGGAAGCTCTCCCGCGCCAAGACAGACACAAACACTTGTGGGACGATTGGCAATGTTTCAGAGGGCCAGATAAACGAAAGAGGCGAGCGGTCGGCGAGGAAAGCCGGTGAGGGATGCCAAATATAGTAAGACGCATGGTGGTTGGACGGTGGCGAACTGAATAGTGGCTTGTGGTGCGACAGGCCCCTGCTTGGCATGCGGCGTCTATTGCAACAATACGAGAGGGAGCTCCGGCGCTTCCACAGCAGGTCGCGCGCGCCAAAAGCCTGCCGTGGTCGCGAAACTGAGTCCTGTTGATCGTCGCAAAGAGGGGATTTCTTCTCTTTTTTCATGCTTCTTATTGAACTTGAGATGCCTCTCGTTTTGCAGTTTGCTCATGTTCATTCATTCTGTCTTTCTTGATTGACTTTTTAGCGTTCATTCTTTGCTTTCCTTGTCCTTTTTACCAGTCTCTTCTTGATCACATCATTGCCCTCACTACTTCAGCGACTGCACGAGGCCTCTGATTCTTTACCAGGAAAAGCACCTCTCTTTTACCACAGCAATCTTTAGACCTCTACTATATACCCTTTCTTTATTCATGTTCACCAAGTTCATCGAGGTCAGGGACCGGGATTCCTCTTCTAGCGTTCACACGAGTCTGTCTGCGACAGGCATCAACATCTTCAACCTACACTTTTCACGACCAGCATTCTCCAGCAGGACAACAGACAGCATGCGCAAGGGAAACCGACCGCCCCCGCTGAACCTCAGCGTCGTGACCCGGCCGCGGTCCCTGCCACGGATATCCAGGACGCCGGTTGCCAAGGAGCTGACGCCCCTGCTGACACCTCTTCCTGAGGAGGACTATGAGGACCCGCCGGGCCCTGTCGTACGGGCCGTGAGGATTGCTGTCGACTTTATGCAGATTGTATCGTGCATGCTGGTGATACTGATGCTGGCCATCTTTCTGGCATCGTACGCAGGGGCTGCATCTTCAACTTATGGGTAAGTCAGAGAGGGACCCGAGGGGATGGATGGTTGAGGGATATCAAGGTTGACTAACCTGGCCCGCAGCATCAAAGCCTTGATACTCATGACGGCGCTGGCTTGCGATGTCGGCCTCGGCGTTTGGTCGATCCGCTTCTATGATCGGCCTTGGACCGGCGTTGCCGTGGTGCTCAGGATGCTCACAGCGTCGGTGCTTCTGGGCAGCCTGGCAGCCTTCCTCGCAGCGGGAAGAGTCTTTCCTGCAGACTACACATACTGGAACCTGACTCGCTCACAATCCGGTGGACCGGTGCTGGGTCTTGTCTCTGCGATCCTGTAAGTCTCACCTGCGGGCTCGTTGCCTTGCTCGCTCTCCCCCCGGTCTCTCCGCTTGCAAGCGGGTGAGAGAGAGAGAGACATGAAGGAGGCAAAAACCAGGAAAAACGTGACTGACTCGGTGATGATTTTTTTCTAGGGGCTGGGACCTTGTCCACGTTCTGCTGTCGCAGCGGATCGTTGAGTGCTGGGCTTGGATGTGGTCCTGGTGGCAGCGGCAGCGGATGCGCCGGCGATGCATGACGGCTGGATCTAGACGGGGACGGGACGGGGCGAGGAGGAGCGGGCCCTGGTGGCTCGCCTCACGACGAACGGCGGCGGCAAGACGAGGCTGGAGTTGTTCATGAGAGAAGAGAAGAGTGTTTGGAATGCCTATTCACTACCGAGGGATCCAGTTTCGGGTATCCCACATCAAAGACCCATGGCACCTCGTATCACATCGTTTTTTCTTCACATCTACAGCCGACTTTGTTGGAGAGTCAATGGGTCTAAAGAGACAAAGTGGATGTGTTAATCCCGTTTGTTTCTTGCCCTTGTCTCACTGGAGATGATTGATGGGCAACGAGAGGAGCACATACGAGAGGGTACAGCCGCATACGTAGAGTCTCTTGGGTATGGGACCCCAGGCAGGCAGGGGGGGACTCCATCGACATGCATCAGGATAGAGATTTTTTTTTTAATTGTTTGTCTGGTTGCAATCTAATGTATTACGACGTCAAAGGCACATTGCGGAGCTCAAGCAGGAAACAAAAATATGATAGGACACACAAAGTCTTTTTTTGATTAATGCATATGCGTGTCTGAGACCATTTTTTTTTCTTGGTCCTCCCTCTAGATTCTAGCTTGACCCTTTTTCCTGCCTAGTCTAGATTTTTTGCTTTTGTTCTAGGCTGGTCTCTGCTTTGCCATGGTAGCATTTCTCATGTCTCAATGCCGAAAAGTGCCGTAACGATTTGAATGATGCGCGTCCTTTGCTAGGTACCGTTTGTGCAGCAATCCTTTGAAACTAATTTGTTTGGTGGCGTTTCCCTTGCAGAAAGAGAGACTCAAGCGAGGAGGAGCATGTCGTAGATTGGGATCGATGTTGTCTCATACCTACCCACAGCGTAGTCATGGATATCTGCTTGCTCGCCTTGTAATTATTAACTGCGAGTTTTGCGTGAACCATTTCCTTGGAACTGGGGACTATCCATCTTGCAGAAGGACGTTGTACAATGTTACCTGTTATACCGAGTAATGCACCCTTGATGTTTGCTGTGTTGGTTGTATTAGAAAAAAAGTTACAAGCATTCTCGCAGGGTACAGTGCAGCAAGGCGTTAAAAAAAGGTGGAAACACTGCCAAAACAGGGCATCCAGTGCTCGATCAAGGAATCCCTTGGATATCAGATCATGGATGTTGAGTGTCGATCATCCGAGGGGAGAGAGGCTGATGATCCCTGGAGGGTTGAATGCTGTTGGTAAGACGACGTCTTGTGTTAGTCTCCTCTTGGCTTTTGTTTCGTTTCCCTTGAAATGAGGTCCTTCAAGGGGGGTTCTTTACTCGTTGCCTGGCAGTTGGAGTCGGCTACTGTCTTGAGATCTATGAGACTTGAACCCCCCGAGTTAAGCAGCAGTAGTAGTAGCAGTAGTCCCAGTGATCTGGTCATATTGAAACCAGGCTCTTGAAACAAAACCACACATTCCAGCACCGCGATCTAGGAACCGCTAAAACAACAACCCAACCTTAATCAGAAACAATAGATTGAATATCTGGGACTCCCTAGCTTTGGGGGGCTTGTTCACCGCTGCATCCATCACCGCCGCCACTGCCATCACCGAGCAGAACAAGAGAGCGAGATAATCAAGGAAAGGACACCAGCTAGGACAGCCAGCAGATGCGTGGCCCTGAGACCTTGGCGTACATACATCGGACCGTCGCCTGCCCGTGGCCACGATTGTTTTCACGCACTCTCTTTTTCAGCTGGGCTCTGAAGCATTGACGATAGCTCCACCTTGCTGGCTGGCTGAATCCCCTGTACCAGGTCAGCCCCAAGTCCACCTCGTGACTCCTTCCGCAGTGCCCAGCAACGCATCTGAGTGCGTAGGCCAGTTATTCAGCATCTTTGTTGGTTGGACAATGGCGTTCGAACATCTCTCAGTCTATGAGTCGTTGGAGAAACATGGCAATCGCTAGTCTGGGCGTGAACAAGGCAAAGATCTGCCCGCCTCACTCAACAACAATAGCTCAACGACCTCACAGCAGTCGAGCTTGGCGCGACTTCCGACCGATCCAGCACTCGACAAGACTCTGACTATCATTGGAGCGTTGCCTGATGAGCCGTGCCCGTTTTTTTACGAGCTGTCGATCTCTCGGCTGAACTGCAAGTCAGTGGCTTTAACTGGCTTTAGCACCGGTTTAGAGCCTCGGGGTTAACAGAAGGTGTGAGCGGGTAGCCCCTGGCTCTAGGGACCACCTAAAGGGCGGCTCCCCCGGATGATCCACAGCCCTCCATCTCTCTTTCAGGCGCGCGCTCACATGTGGGCTTGGAACCTGAGTAGAGCATCGTCAACAACGCATTGCAATTCACAGCCGACAGCAAAGCATCGTCATAGACTATGACTTTATGCGTGTTCAATTGGATTGTGTTTTCCCCCACGTTTCTCTCACCCTAAGCGTGAGACACCAGAAAAAGCAGGGAATTCAACAGAGACATCCCTCGTGGCTTGCCAGCTAATGGTGTGTCTCAGGCAATTTTGTCTGGTAGCCTCGCAGCTTGGCAGGGCATGGCAGAGCAAGGGAGGAGAGACTGTCGATCTGCCCAAGACAGGCCATCAACAGAAAGCCAATCTGCTGTGGTCTCACTCGTTGCGAGGGCATCTCCACCTCCACAAGCACACACACACACACACTCACGCGTTGTCATAATTACAGAGTAGTACCGACTGGAAATAGAACCCAGTCTGGATTTTAACCTCTGCAGAGAAACACCCTGAACAAGGTGATATAAGCGACATGTTCGGGTCACGTCTGCATACGTGACCCTTGAGGTCACCTCCAAACTGGGACCGGCAACGTGGTTTTGGACTCGGTCTAGAACGAAATCCTTCTGGGGTTGGCGACGGGTTCCTGAAACGATTCCGATCGAAACCGCCAGTATGTAAGTGGTACTTCGGTCCACCGCTGCGGCCCGAGGGAGCGAGAGAGTACCGACGCCGAAGGTCCGAACGAACCACAACTGGGGACTCTTGGAAGCATCAGTGCCAACTGCCGATGGGTGTAATCCCCCGAGTCCACTCCCCCCCTCCCTTGACCAAGGTTGATGATCACTGCCCATAACGAATGAGCTGTTCTTGACGGGATCAGAAAAAACCTGGCCCTTGCTGCACATCGTTCTGTAATAGACCTTGAACTTATGCGAGTTTGGTTTGACCGAGATGGAGAACGTGAATGAACTGGTCATCTGTTTTCGGGAATGCCTTCGTCCCAGTAGGGCTGCTTTCCAACTCAACTCTGCTGAAACAATCCTTTGACAGACTCGAGTCTATAGTGTCACAGCCAAGTAGAGAAGGAACTGTAGAACCAATAAATCCTACTACTATCGACCTTGTCCGTGCCTTGTTCTCCCCGAGAAAAACGTTGGCTTAAGCCCCCCCTTCATGGTTAGGCATGGGTTTAGAGGAGTGCCGGTGTCTTAAGCCGGTCCATTAAAAAAAGCACAGAGGCTCTCTAGATATGGATCCCAAGACGCCATGTGGGTTCTCGCGGGTAATCTTGTTCATGTCAGTTCTGCCTTACATGGTCCTGGGGGTGGAGATGCCACGGCCGAGACAAACCAGCTCACGGCCTGGTTTTTTTGGGCGAGCGCGGATCGCAGGAGATTAGCTTTGGAGACAGAGAGACACTAGCTGTTGTTGAGTGAGTTGTCAGTTCTGGTGGAGTTGAGGGAGAGACAGAGAGAAGAGACATGATGATGATGATGGGAGTCTTACAGCCAGAGACAGTCTTTTCAAATCTATATAAAGAGCCTCAACCTCCCGTATCACCAACTTTTCCTCATCAGCATCAGCATCTCTCGCCTGCTCTTCACTTCCTCCAAGCCTCCTTCGCCATCTCCCCTTCTATCCTCTCATTCTCAATATCCTTAACCAGCACTCTGCCACTCTTCACCATGTTCTTCTCCAAGTTCCTCCTCGGCCTGGCCTCCACGGCCACCATGGCCACCGCCATCCCCTCCCCGGACGCCCTCCTCGACACCACCGCCAGCATCTCCCCCCGCGACTATACCGTCAACCCTCACACTTCCCTCGAGGCCCGCACTAGCTTCTCCTGCCCTAGCGGCATGTCCTACTGCCCCTGGACGCGCGCCTGCTCGTGCCCCCCCGGCCAGTCCTGGGACGGCAGCGCCCGCAAGTGCACCGGCAAGGTCGTCAAGGGCTGCTGGCCCAAGCCCAACCCGGCCGTCTACGTCGACGTCGACGTCAAGCTCGGGGCGTACTGCGCTGCTTCCCCTTACAAGATCGTCAAGTACAACGTCAACCACCCTTACTGCCAGGCCAGCCTGCTCAACGTCGTCTTCCTGGCTCCCCTCGAGATCGATGCCGAGATTGCGCTCCTCGGCGGCAAGCTTATTGATATCAAGGCCAAGATCAGCGTGGCCCTCAAGAACGTCTGCGGCGGTCTGGCCGGTCTCTACCTCGAGAGCGTTGCCGATGCCGTCGCCCTCTTCAACACCGACCAGTACGGCCTCGCTGTCCGACCCTCTGGCGTTGTCGGCGGTCTTGTCTACGCTGTGCTCGACCTCGTCAGCGGCCTTACTTGTCTTCTTGGTCTTGGCCGCTGCCAGGTCTACGACTGTGTGTCTTACTGCACCAAGGGCTGCAAGAACTACATTGACGTCCGTGGAACCATCGGTGGCTACATCAACGGCCTCATTGGTTTCTGTATTACTACTGATGTCATCCTTGTTGTCAACAAGCTTGGCGCCATTATCACCATCACCATCGAGGGCCTGCTGTGCATCGTTGGCAACATCCTCAAGAGCCTCCTCGGCATCTTCCACTGCAACTGCTAAGCGCCTTTGGGTAGTCGAGTGCTTGCTATAAGACATTGGACGAGCGTATTGGAGCTGGGAAAAAAGGAGAGTGAGCTGGGAATGAGACATGATGGGCATTTACTAGGGGGAGAGTATATCATTCGTTGAACAGGCTGCTTTCTCTTCCTGTCTTAATCCTTTATTTGTTAATAATTGTACATGAGTGCGTAAAGAATTGAATCGGCCGTCTGTACCATTTTCAAGGGTTTGTCAAGTGATGTATCTGAATGGCAAAGTGAGCTTGTAACTATGATAACTAAGAAACACCGACCACAACCGCTTGTCTTTTCCATTGAAAACTCCTGGGTATAACATTATCGACAATTTGAACAACAATCTACTACCAGGAATCCTGTCCCAATCAAAGCGCCTACAATTATTCCCACTCAAGCCCCCACAGGCTCCATAATTTGCTTCCCAAAACCGTCAACCAAGAAGTGACTGAATGCTTCTTCATCGTTCTCGTCCATTAGTAACCCCTTGTCCTCCGTCTCGGGGGGCAGTTTCGAGTACAATCCCTCATCAGCCTTGGCCCACGTCGGTGGTAGAAGATCTTCATCGTCATCGGGTGCGGTCGTAACGACCTCGATGACGCGGGTGCGCTTGAGGATCTTCTTGGTGGTCTTGTGCTTGGGCCTGGGTCTGCCAGGCAGGAGCACATGGCCGTGGCGCGGTTTCTCATCGTGCTTTGAGGCCTTGTGAATGCGAGGGGCCACCGACAATTGAGTCTCCCAGTCTGGTGAGTCAAAGATGGGCAGATCGGGGTGTCTTTTCGACACGGACACGAGGACATCAACCAAGAGGTTTGGCTTTAGCTGATCACACAGAGACAAAATGTTAAGCAGATCAGTCTTTCGCATAGACTCAAAGTACTCGGCTCGCTGTAGCGACAGTGTCAGTGTCAAGTCTGCAACCTGCAAGTAGACGGACTTACCGAAGAGTCTGGAGTCCGCCCAGGCCCAAACCCGACAAGATCAGGCTTTGCGGGAACAACGCCTCTGGGGAGTGCGGCTAGTCGTTTCTGACGAAGCCTCTCTACCTCGTAGTGTCGCTGTTGGTTGGTTTTGCCCTTGAGTCTGACCGCCTGTTCTTGATCTGCAACGCATGCCGCACATATGAAGCGTGAAGTAGAGATGGCCTCATTTGTGATGGCGGGAGTATGACATTGCCGGTGCCAGGAGCTGAGACATTGTACGCACGTAACCAGAAGAGGCTGGCCCATTTGTGCAGATCCCTCGCATTTGGAGCACTGGGGCTGTTTCGCCAAGGGTTGAGTGGGAAGACCTGCCTGATGACTGACTAATTGGTCTGCTTGAGGAAATGAGACGGTGTTTTGGGTAAAGTCAGCCTTCTCGGAAGACTCTTCTCGCTTTCTCTTTGTTCCAGGACTGGTAGAACTCCACGAAGCCGGGGCGGGATTCGCTGACATGGATAACGTCTGATGAAGGGTTGATGGCGTAGGCATCTGCAGAGTGGCAGCCAAGCCTTGAGCCGGGGTAGTCTCGGCGTGGTTGCCATTGTCTTTTTGAGTGTCGTTCTTTATGAGAGCGAGAATGGTCAGATTTTCCGATGAGAACTGAGGTGCGTAAGAGGGTTGCTCTGTTGATGTCGGCCTCAGAGGGGCATCGATTCCTGCAGATGTGCTTTCATTGGCAACCTCGACAACAGGCTTTGCATCCTCCATCGGTACATCTTGTTGCACCTCGCTCATTTTCCCGAGATGTTGTAGTCCTTGCTACCGCTTGCTGTATTAGTTCTAATTCGCGGGCCAATGGCAGTGCCCTACGGCAGAAAGATGAACAGAGTCGTATGTTGTCGAGTCTGGACTGAAAAAGGGAGATGTTTGCCGGCCAGTAACTCCGGAGTGAGTCTCTGAAAAGAATTTTGATAGTTGTTGTGTTAGAGTTGGCGTTTGGGAAGAAATGAAGCCAATGGAGGGAATGACATGAGCTCAAAGTGAGATGGGATTGGATGTCACGCACGATAAACCTGGTATGGTCACGTGAACCATCTTCGTCAGTGCAACTGCCATGATTGCTCAATGATCGAAAGGTTGTTCCACGAGCACAACGACAATGACTTGGCATATTGGTATTACATGTAATCTATCTTTGGATCTATTCGATATTTATCCGACCACGCCCTTTTCTCTTAACGCGGTGACGTCGGCTTCATTCAACCCCAGATGCTCCTGCAGCACCTCGTTTGTGTGCTGGCCTAGCATGGGTGGCACGCTGCGAATCGTGGGAGGAGTTTCTGATAGCTTGATGGGAGTGTTGACCATCTTTATGGGACCGCATTCTCCATGGTCCATCTCCACCACCATGTTGCGAGCCTTGGTATGCTCGTGGTTGAGCGTGCCCTGGACGTCGTTGATGGCGGCGTACGGCATGCCCTTGCCTTCAAAGACCTCAAGCCACTCCTGCGTCGTCTTCAGCCTCGTAATCCCCTCGATCTTGGACTCTAAATCTTTGCGATTGGCGACCCGGTCGGCGTTGGTCTTGTAACGCGCGTCGTCCTTCCACTGGGGCTGGCCTAGCCCGTCACATAAAACACCAAACAGACGATCATTACCTCCGCCGAAGAGGATGCCTCCATCCTTGGTTTCGAAGGATTTGTATGGCACAATTGAAGCTTTACAGGTTAGCCTCGTCGATTGCATGTCGAAGACGGGACTTACGATGCGCCGTGCCCCAACGGCCAGAATCCTTCTTTCCACTGATCAGACAGCTGCTGGCAATATTGGCCAAGGTTGCGGTCTGGCAATCACTCAGCGCAACATCGATATGCTGACCCTTGCCAGACTTTGCCCGTCCCAAAAGTGCCGCCATGATGCTGTTGCTAGTGTAAAGACCGGTGGTCAAGTCAGTCACCGCGACGCCGACCTTGACCGGTGGACCGTCTCGTTCGCCGGTGATGTGCATCAGACCAAACTCAGCCTCGACCATTACGTCGTAACCAGCTCGGTTGGCGTATGGTCCTGTTTGGCCATAGCCGGTAATTGATGCATAGATCAAGCTCGGGTTAATCTTGCGGAGGGTCTCATAGTCCATTGAGTACTTCTTTAGAGTCCCAGGAAGGTAGTTCTCGACCAAGACGTCGCATTTTGCAGCAAGTTTGTGGAGGACCTCGACTCCCTCCTTGTGCTGAAAAGATAGGCCAAGTGATTTTTTGTTCCGGTTTGCCTTGAAAGATTAGGCTCTGAACATGATCATAGGTCGGCGAGGTCAACATACCCCAAGGAAATACGCAGATTCACCAGGTCCCTTTGCTGCTGAACCCTCCTTGTACTGTGCATAAGGAGGTCCCCATGCCCTGGTATCATCGCCCCGAACAGGGTGTTCGATTTTGATCACCTCAGCACTGCGCGGTTCGGCCATTAACGCTTGACCGGGGTTCGATGACATGTTCTCAGACTCACCCAAGATCCCCCAAAATCTGAGTACAGTATGGCTGTGACGGTCAGCACTTACCAAGGGCGGGAGATTGCGGTTTGGGACTTACGCCAGCTAGCACTCTCGTCATATCCAGCACGCGAATGCCCTCAAGCGGAAGTCCTGTTCCAACAGCGCTGGAGTACCGGCGGAGTCCTCGTGCCCAGCCATTGGCAGGCCCGGCCCGGAGGGTTCTGGCAGCGATAGACAAGCTCATTTTAATTGCAGCTTGACAAGACGGCGCAATTCATGAAGGGAGCTGGACAGTCGAGCTCATCCAATTCTTATGAGATTGAGGCAGTCGAGACATTTACACCGGTCATCGGAGCCGGCATTGCATGCAATTGGCATGGAATTGGACTGCTTGGCGGTTAAGTGCGGCGCGAGAAGCGAAGCACCACACCTCGGCAGGTCCCAGGTCCATTATTATTAACCCGCGCCGGACGACCAACCGTCAGTCCTCGGTGCCGAGTAAATCTTGCCGGATTGAACTCTCATCGGCTCCGAAAGAAACTGTGCCAGTATTCTGACATTCGGAACCGGTAAATGATCGCGAACCATGAGGATCAACAAGCTGTCAACCTCCAACATCATCGGGAAGACGTTCATTACGCCGCGCATGATCAAGCTCAATTGGAGCAAGCTTGCGAACTCGCGCGGCCGACGTTGCGACCGGCGTTGCATTGTGGGCGCAGCAGGAGGGTCAGTCCGGGGTCGTCGATCATGGCGGCTGATGCTGCTGATGAATGCCATCAGCCACGCCGCCTGTCCATTGACGAGCTGAAGACATGACCTCACAATCGGCTCTTTTGGGTTTCAGCAAAGGATCGTTATACATGTCTTGCATTGATAACGAAAACGAGCCGACACACACCGACTCTGAGGACAAAGCAACAGCTGAGCTGGCCCTCTCGCACTGCAATACTTTTTATCGAGGAAGTTCCTTGCTCGCGGGGCTGCCGGTCCCCCAGGCGAACCGTGCAAACTGTGGCCTGGCCTGGCCCGCTGGGCTGTTGGCTGTGTAGGTAGAAGCCCATGCATCCGCTGCTGCATTCTCGCGGGCCTGAAACAGCTTCTCTGGGCCATATAGGCCGACCTTTTGAGCCCTTTTGGCTGCCTTTGGACATGGATTGCTTTTCGGGCGTTGACATAGCCTCCGCCGGCATCTCGTATTGAGGCTTGGGGGCGCGCTCCCATCGGGGCATAGTGAGCGACTCTTTTCGTCTTGGCTGATGGCCATGCTACCACATCCGTCCTTTAAATGGTTGCGAACCCTTGCTCATGCTTGAATCCGGGCAGCCAATCCGGGGGCCTCAGCCTCCTTCGGCCTTCTATCGCCCGCAGAGAGCACGGCAGAAGGATTCTGAGCACTTGCACAAAAAGCCCTGCAGCAGTCCGAGCCTAACCCTTTCCTTACGGCATTGACCGCGAGGCGAGGATCCCTTGCTCGTTCTGGTCCCCTCTCCCGCCCGTTGACACTGGGCAAAAGGTGTCTTTGAAAAGACGGGGAGATGCCCACCTAGCCTAGCCCTGGCTCTGCGCCCCAATTATAGAAACTCCCGCGCAGAACCGGAGCTGTCGTGCGCCTCTCCTAGGGCAAAAGTCGAAAGATTAAGGTATAGTGCCATGATAAACCCCCCCGTTACGTGGCATTGCGCGGCTCCCAACCCGGGGACGTTGACGTCGGTTCCCCCCATCGCCGAGACTGGGTTCATGGGTTTGGTTCCCCAGGATTCGGACTCCCCCCACCAGTCGCTCCAAACACTTATTACGGCCGTCGCCTGCCGCCGTTGCTGGGAGGAGGAGGTTTTCAAGATGCCATCGTTCGTTCGCCTTCCCACTTCCATTTCATTTGTCTTGTTGTTATATGCGTACTCGCTGCCGCCATGGCCATTCTAGCCTATCTGTACTCGTGGGTGAAGCCGCGCCAGAACCGACAGGACGAGCAGTCCAACAAGTCCTTTACAAGCTTCATGGGCAAGAAGAAGCGCACAAAGTCAGACCTCGACAAGATCGAGGAAGCAGACCACCAGCGCAACATCATGATCCGAAAGTCGCTGCAGAGTCGCACGTCGTCACGGGCGACTGATAGGGTGCCGGATGAGTACGAGAACGACGACTCCGAAGAGGAGGACCGCAACCCCGGCCTCAAGAACGACTGGAAGGCATACGAGGCCGATATCCAGCGGAATAGATCGACCCTGATGCGGAGCCATCCTGGGGTCGATCGCTCAGCCGCCCGGGCACGCGCAGGCCCTTCCTCGAGACGCCCGCTGCCCTACTCTTATGGATCCAGCTCAACGAACCCTGCGTCCCCGACACTATCGAGCACGCCCGAGAGCCCAGCTTCACCGGAGATCGGAAGAGCGTTTTAATATTCAAGTATGAAGCATGAGACAACAAGAAGAGAACGATTGCAGATGACGACCACCCTGTCCATTGGAATAGCACAAAGGAGTTGGATATACCACATGGCTGCGCGGCGTATAGCGACACGCAAAATTGATGGCGTTTTTGGGGACTTGAGATTTATTTTTAGAGGCATAATGTTTAGATTCGGGCCTCTATTTTTACTTGTTACTTGCATCAGTACTTTTTTTTATACCGTCATGACAATATCCAAATTTTCATATCTCCCCTTAGGCGCCGATTTCGTTCGTGACCTCGACAAACTTCTCCCACTGTTTCCACGCCTCGCCGCTCTTGAGAGCCCAGCGAGCCCTTCTCACACCCTCCTTCCAGCGCTGGCCACCAGGACCGCGCTCCTTGATGACCTGGCCGTCGTCCCCGGGGCCCATGTCGCTGGTGTCGGCCTCGCAGAGACCCGACACAACTAGGAGAGCAGCAGTGTTGAGGAGGACAAACTCGACAAGAGGGTCGTCTTCGGGGAACTCGTTGTGTAGGATACGCCAGAGGATTTGCGCGTTCTCAGCTGGCTCCTTGCCGGGCGACACTGTATCCAGGGGGTGGGTGCCGAGGCCAAAGTCGCTCGGATGCACCGTGAACTGCTCAACCTCCAACCTCCCGGAGCTTGTCTCTTTCACCATCCAGCATATGGTCCTCCCAGCACAGCTGACCTCGTCGAGCTCCTCCTCGCCGCAGATGATCAGGGCCTTTTTGAAACCAGCCATGCACAGCGCCTCGGCAAAGGCTGGGCCAAGGTCTCTCCTGCCGACGCCAATGACACGGGCCTCGAGGACGTCCTCGACGGGGTTCGCCAGGGGTCCGAGGTTGTTGAAGACGGTCCTCCAGGGGAGCTGCTTGCGGACGGGCGCGACGTAGCGCATGCCGGTGTGAAACACGGGGGCGAACAAGAAGGTGTAGTTTGTGGCCGAGTACGCCTTGACCAGTGTGTCTGGTCGGACGGCGCTGATGATGGGCGGCCTGGGGTGCATGTTGTTTACCAGGTCGGCGCTGCCGGACTTGGAGGTGCTGGCCTTGTTGCCATGCTTGGACACCATCAGCAGCGCCGAAGCCAGGATAGACGAGGTGGTGCTGATGTTGAAGGTGTTGTGCCCATCGCCTCCAGTTCCAACAATGTCACACTGTGAATTAGGGTTAATATCAGAGACTGAAATTGATGTCGAAGCTTGGGTCTTACTAGACCACCTCTGTAGTCGCCCTCCTTTCTTCCCCTCCGCTCAATGACATCCTGAAGCTCCTTCACGGGGATGGGCGCCGCCGCCTCGCGCATGACACGGGCACACTCGGCCAGCACATCGGCTCTAAAGTCCAACTTGGTGAAGTGCAGGGCCATGAGCAGCGAGGCCGTCTGGGCCTCGGTGACCTGGTTGGTGAAGAAGTGCGAGATGGCCTCTGCAATCTCGGCCGGAGTGACCTTGCTGTCGGTGGGCCAGAGCTTGGTCAGGAGCGGCTTGATGTCGACTGGTGGGAGGGCATTCTGCCCTTGGTCTTGGGATTGGGAGGCCATATTTTGAGGAGGGATGAGGATGTGGGCGAAGTGAGGCGAAGAACAAAGAAACTCGGGGAAATAGCTAGAGTTTTTGTCGTTGGTTGTTCATCCTCTGACTCTGCCTACTAATTGAGATTCTATTGACTCAGCCATGCATTTCCTTTGTCTCAATCACAAGATACGTACCGTTTGCGGAGAGTGCATGATTGGCCGATCTCGGACGATGGAGCCAAAGCTGCAGTCCAAATATGATGGGAGAAAAATAGAGAGACACCTATTAATCAGTGACATACTAAAAT
>JABFFE010000555.1:0-19498 GCA_013623625.1 Fusarium setosum | reverse complement strand
ACAGACCCCGACTAGAGGGGAAGAGTCTCGGAGATGGCTGAGTCGATCCCCCGCATTCAAAGGCGGAGATGTGCGGCGATGAGCGGAGAAGGCGGCTCAGAGAATTGTTTTGGATGACGCATGTCGGCTGAGCGGAGATATTCTCTCGTCAGCCAGTCAGTCATCCTACATAACCAAGCTTCCCCACGGGGTAGGTTGGGGGACTAGCTCCACTTGACATCAACATCGACGACTCGAAGCTATTCCGACAACCACACAATGGGCAAAGGCGAAGTCATCAAGGTGTCGTGGCCACAGGGTACGCACGACTCTTGGCCCAAAGATCCTATACACCATGGGATGTTCCCACGAAACCTCGAGTTCATCAACAATTTGAAGCTAGACAAGAAGCTGCAGCCCAAGGAGTACAGCATCGAGGGTACCCATCAAAGGTCAAAGATTCTCATCACCAATGTGAGGATTCTTGACTCTACAGGTCGGGAGCGAGCCATATGCAGGAGATGTTTTGATTGAGGGTGAGTTTCCCCAATTGTGTTACGGCGAATACTCATGATGATATTAGGTGAAAGATTCGCGGCTGTTGGAGAGGTGGCCAACAAAGCAGAACTCGAGCGAGACGCATCGGTCAGAGTGTTTGAGGGCAGAGGAAGAACACTTATGTCCGGACTGGGAGATGGGCATACCCATTTTACCTGGAACGGCGGCGATCTTAACCGATTGGGCGAGCTTGATGTTGAGGAGCACGTTCTCTTGACAATCAAGAGTGCTCAATGCTTCCTCGACTCGGGATATACCATGTATGTCGGGAAAAACCTTTGGTGTGCTTGGCTAATCCATACAGGTGTTTTGGAGCTGCAGCAGCCAAAGATCGTCTTGACGTGGTTGTTAGAGATGCTATTAATGCTGGAGACATTCCTGGGCCACGCTATCTTGCTAATGCAAGGGAGATTGCAAAGCCAGAAGGCGAGTTAGTAGCAGGAATCACGCGTTTCGCAGATGGTGCAGATGGTGAGTTGATCTAAGCATTGATGAACAATACTGATCCCATAGAAATGCGTGCGGTAATCAAGCACAATATCGAGACTATTGGTGTGGATAATGTCAAGCTGAGTATTTCTGGGGAGGAAATCACTGAGATTCGGTCAGCTCAGGACTGCTACTTCACAGACGAGGAGATGATTGCATGTGTTGATGAAGCTCATAAACGTGGAAAGAGGCTTTGTGCACACGCAAGAGCTCGAGATTCGGTCAAGATGTGTATAAAGCATGGAGTGGATGTGATCTACCACGGATCTTACATCGATGACGAAGGTAATCTGTCCCGGGGGTTTCAAAGCATAGAGCTAACGATACTAGGCATGGAAATGCTCGAGCGAGAGCGAGACAAGTACATCGTCGTGCCAGCCATCAACTGGCTATATGCTACAACCTACGAAGCCGAAGCCTTTGGCTACACTTACGAGACAGCTGAAAAGGCTGGATATAAGCGAGAGCTCGATATTGCGGTTGCGGGACTGCGTGAGATGCATCGACGAGGGATTGTTGTATTACCAGGAGGGTATGTGGATTTATTCTCGCTTCATCTTCAAAGCTAACCACAGTCCAGGGACTACGGATTTGCGTGGACGCCTCATGGAACTTATGCCCGCGACCTCGAACACTTTGTCAAGCTGCTTGGCTTTTCACCGCACGAGAGTATCGTCGCTGCTACGGCCGGCGTTGCTGCTCTGATGATGAGGGGGGATGAGCTTGGGAGAGTTCAACCAGGATACTACGCAGACTGTATTCTAGTGGATGGAGACCCTCTGAAAGACATATCGATTCTGCAGGATCACGATCGGTTAAATATCATCATCATGAACGGACGGGTGCACAAGGCGAGTCGAAATGAGTACATAAGGGATGTGTCTGGACCTTTGTCAACGGGAATTCCTAGGCATCTTATGGAGGATTTTCCTGAGAAGCGGCCTGCTATGCAGAAGTCATATTAAGATGTATAATATAGTTAGCGTGGCACTCAATTAAAGCCAGCCGCCGCGCGAATGGCGTCAATGAGAATATTGTTATAATCGCCGCCAGCTTCATACATTGCAAATCCACCAAGACCCTTGTTGACGACGTATTTGCCCTTGTCGGCGAACGAGCGTGCGTCGTCGTACGAAACCCAGATCTCACTCTTCTCGTTATAAACAGCAGGCTGGAAAACCATTAGCCACGGACGACAAGCCAACCCAGTGTTTACATACCGTCTTGCTGCAGCCATCGAAGGCGTAGGCGATCCCAGGAGCGGGCTTGCCGTTGGTGTCAAGGAATCCGGCTTCAGTGATCAAGCTCCAGAAAGTATACGTGCCTCCTGGCGGCTGTGGGTTGCCGCAGGCGTCCACAGGCGGGTCTGAGTCCCAGCTGCTCCCATGGAAGCGGTGTGACGAGTTTTGCGGAGGGTACTCGTTGAGCGTGCCGTTGGCCTCGAAGGCTGAGGTCTTGTTGACTGAGAAGCCATGCCCATATGCCGGCACACCTAGCACAAGCTGGGACGAGGGAATGCCGGTGGCCAACCACTTGTCGATACCCTCGTCGCCCGCACCTTGGGTGTTCCGGGAGTCGCAATTCCTATACAAAGCAGCATTGGGGCCACCGGTTGGCGACCACGCGCCATAGAGGTCGTAGTTCTGTCGCGGAATTAGTTATGCAGCACAAGGCAATCCCACAACGGCTTACCATGATCATAATATAATCGAGAACGCTAGCGAAACCGTCTAGATCCGTCGACGCGACTCCCGACGCGTTATTCCAAGGGAACAGGGAGCCAGCAGCAGTGAGAAAGAGATCCTTTCCGGCTGGTTGTTGGCGCAGCTCCTGGAGAAAGGAGAGGAAGTTGGCAGTGTCGTCCTTGTTGATGGCATTGCAGCCAAGGCCCTGTCTGTTTGGATACTCCCAACTGCCCAAAGACATCTTGATAAGTATACGTACAAGGTGCGAAGGGCAACAAGTCAAACGCTTACTCAAAGTCGAGGCCATCCAGGTTGTATTCCTTGACAAGATCGAGGCACGTCTTGACGAAAGCCGTGCGGTTCTTAGCCGAGCCGAAGCTGGTAGAGAACCATCTGCTGCCTGTCCAACCGCCGATCGAGACAAGCGCTTTCACGCCCTACACAGCACGGTCAGCCTAGACCCCCAGCGCACAAATACAATACAAACCTTCTCCTTAGCAGCTTCAACAAAAACGGGAAGCTGATCAGGCTCCGAGGCTGATAGATTGAGGCTTCCATCAGGGGCCGTCTCCCTGGAACCAGGTAAGTGTATGGCTTCACCATTTCTTAGTCAATGGGTACGTACGCGAACGCATATTTGGCGTCGGTATACTTGTCCCATGGCATGCCTGACACGGGGAAGCCGCGATTGGCATGGAAGCCAGCAAAGTAAGTAGATGCCACCAGGCACGAGGGGTTGCTCGTGGCAGCGGCATTGACTCCCCCCAAGCCAGCCAGGCCCATGACCATGGCCGAAAACAAAGTGAAGAGCGCCATATGGTTCAAAAAGCAGTAAAACAAAATGAGTGAAAGTGTCACCAACGCAGTCGGTTGGAAAGACCAGTAACCGTTGGTGAATCCAACTTGGTCAAACGCTTGGGGACTCGAGCGATTATATACATCCCGTATATAGAATTACCACTGGATTGGAAAGGTCTGTACGCTAGCAGTAATGCCCTCTGCTGCTTTAGACTTTTGGTACCTTGTCGAGGTGCTAAGGAAACATCCCACAATCAGGCGCAGGAGACTGCTTCAACCCTCCGCTTGATCGTTAGGCATATTACAAGAGAATAAAGACTGTCGCATAAATGAAGCAGACCCCGGTAAACCTTAGTGCTCGACAACGCTCATCGCAATTAATATGACAGGAGCAGGGGTCATTAAGGTTTGCCATAGTCCGGGCAATCCGGTCTCGTTTCAGGTGCCGAATGTCGAGCCGTTTTCCATCAACAGAGTTCCTTGGCGTCCACGAGACGCGGCAGTTGCTACTAGTGGAGCACAATACCCATCCTTACTGCTAGGTTCTCTACAGGCAGGCCCGCTTGACAGACCCCTTGAATCTCCGTATTTACCGGATCGCCGGGTCGAGCTTTTGAGTGATTTATTGCTGCAGGAGATAAAGCACGATGGCCAGAATTATCGTTTTTCAACTCGTTTTCGTGTCCTCTGAGGTCAATCCCTCAGAAACTGGCTAGTTCGTGGACGTGCATCTAG
Organism: Fusarium setosum; assembly: GCA_013623625.1. Lineage (NCBI taxonomy): Eukaryota > Fungi > Ascomycota > Sordariomycetes > Hypocreales > Nectriaceae > Fusarium > Fusarium setosum. The sequence continues at coordinate 15,254 of JABFFE010000555.1, read as the reverse complement.
CGTGCTCTTGGTCAACTCAAGACCCAATTTGGCGTCTTCACGGCACTGCTTGCTTGATCCTATAAACCCGGAGGATAATCTAGATCGAACTGTTCCGTGTATTCTCCCCGTCTGAAGTCCTGGATTCGCCGATAGAATTGAGTTCCCCGAAATATCTGTAGACCAGAACATGCATGGTTAGGTATCAATTCCAATTACAACAATTCTTAGCCTAGAAAAGCAACTCATCTGTGCATCATAATACTCAATTGCTTGATACTCGATACATATAGTGGCTTCGGATTTATCTACATTCTCTCGCGGAATGTCGGCTTGAAGTCACTCCGGACAGCCCGACTTCCTCCAGATCACCGCTTGCCAGAGTGAAGGTCCTTTCAAGAACCTGACCGTTGTTATTATCATCGTAGAAAACCGTCGTTTCCCATTAGACTGTACTTTTTGCCATCTGGTAGGGCTCCTGGGAGCAGAAGGACATCAGTCCGGCGAGCTCCTAACTTAACAGGTCGGCCACCTACACTGGCAGTGGCGCCTATACATAGGTAGCCAGGCCTACGACTGCTACGTCGCGAATGATCCCAGAGACGCGGAATCCGCGGCGGCACCACAGGCCAATGACGATACATCCGGGGGCACAGGAGACAAAGAGCTGGCGCCCATGACTTTGCCGCTAAGATAGGCGACATGGTAGGGCGTCAAGATGGGTCAGTGCCCTGCTTCACACCATCGCAGAATCCGGGCGCAGCGAACGACACTCGGACCATCAATACGGATTACACGGAACGCGATGTCGGTGACGCGTCGTCCTATAACCTCGTCCGGCACACGACCAACGCGCCACCGCCGAGCCACTCTGCCCTTCGATTACATCCATGTTAATCGACCCCTTTCTCCCTGTACACGTGCTCCCAGCGGCCCTTCCAATCACGACAGCCCATGCAGGGGTGGAGCACGATCTCTTACAAGCCGGTGTGTGGTTGCAGACGGGACCGGTGCTGACACGGACTCGTGGTCCACATCCCGTCACCGAGGAAAGGGAACAGCCAGGATTCAGGTCATTGCCGGCGACTCTGCACTGCCCCCGGGTCCGCGATTCCGGTGCATACGGCAGCGCCGGGCGAGGGAGGGGCCGAGTGGTGGTGGGTCAAGCCGATGGAGGACGAGAAGGGGTCAGTGAGCTACCTTTAATTGGGCACCATGTAAAGGATTTGATTGCCTGGCCCGCGAAGGGGATAAAGATACTAAGGGGGGGTCCATATACATTGAGATAAGTGGCCAAATGCCCGATGATTCCTGGCATGAATAACACTGCCTGATGAAGCAGCCGTGTAGAAGACGTGCTGCTCGTAGTAAGTCCCACGATAACTAAAAGAATAGTGTAGCAAGAATGTTGGTCGTGATTCCAACTACGACAAAAGTCCATACAATGCTTGACACGCAAATAACTGGTCTGTAGTTTCGAGAAACGGTGGCAAGAAAAGTCCCCCTCAAATTTGCATCGTTGCTAGCGAAGGCCGCACAAGTGTGACCAACCGCATCAACAGAGGTTCCGCAAGTCGGAGGGAGCGACAAGGGCAACAAAAGTTCCCGGGCATCCTGTTTTGCGAGCAGATTGGGAGGACAGGGGCCGCGTTGTGACGCCGTAGGAGTAGGTTAGCTCCTGGGGAGCACTCAAGATTGCAGTATCAGAGGTCTCATGGTAGCCTGAGACAATATTGATGCACAACGCCACGTGAGACTGACCATTGTAAAGACGATCGATTTCAATCATGGTCTGAGCAAACAGGAGGTAATGGCCTATAAGGTTTCAAGCTTGCCTACCGGAAAGCCACCTTGGATAAGGTTGACAGGCCGGATCGCTCTTTCGGCAATACAACTGGAAGGTTTATTGTGATAAGGTTATATTTGTTGCATGGCATTGGGCCGACGAAATGCCTCTATTGTGTAAATACCGCGTTCTTTTGCTGATTTGTTCTCTCTAATCCGTCTGAGGGTGGCGGACTTATAATATCAAGCTTGCCTACCAGTCGGACAAGTTATGTTCAAGCACAGCAACTTTACAGTTTGGGATAATCACAAATCACGGCCTTGAGGCTGTGGCGTATCCCCGTCCTCTCTACCTCTACGGTGCTACTTGTCTATCTGAGGGGTGGAGCGATGTCTCTGATCATTCCCGTGCCGGATACACAAAGCCCAGAGCCGACCCCAGCTCCGTTTGGGAAGCTGGAGAGGACCAGGCCTGTCTCATTCGCCGTTAGACGAGCTCGTCTTAGATAGATAAGCTTACCCTCACTTTCGGTAGCCCGCTGTGCTGGGTCGCCAAACATTACCGACTTGCTTATATGAGATACTACAAGATGCCCCAACGCCTCGCTTCCAAGGATAGCAACGTCGGGTAGGACTGTGGTTACCTACGCACCATGTCTAGAACACGTGCGGCTTCGTGTGTGACCGTTCACCCGAACAGAGATATATAGCACTGGTCCCCGGCCCCGAAATTCGAGTTTCAGGACTCACAGTTGTGCCAGTCCTCGACTCTCGGCAGTCACTTTGTGATACCTGAATCATCAACATGGCTGTCGAACCCACCATCTCGGACCGGGTCCCTGAGGGCACTCCCCAACTACCTTATAAGGAGAAGCCGGCTTCTGAGGTTAACCTCAAGTCTGACAAAGATAATGATGACGATAGAATCACGGATCTCTTCTCCAGCTTTCCTCCCCTCAAAGGCGTCGAGGATGAGCCAAGCCCACTTACTATCCGTGCCGTCCTGATCGGCATCATTCTCGGTTCGCTTGTCAACGCCTCCAATGTCTACCTTGGTAAGAATAAGCTCAGCCACTGAAGCCAAATAAACACCTTGTTACGCCTCACCTACAAACCTTGCTAATGTCGCATCAACAGGACTCAAAACTGGCTTCACCTTCCCTGCGACCATGTTCGGCGCCATCTTCGGATATGGCTTCATCCTCATATTGACCAAAACCCTCCCCAACGTTCCTTTCCTCGGTGGAAATTTTGGGCCACAGGAGAACTCGATTATTCAGGCCGCTGCTACGGGAGCCGGCGGCATGGGTGGTCTCTTCGTCGCCGGGCTGCCCGCCATGTACCGCCTGGATCTCCTATCGGATGACCCAAAGAAGGATTTCGGTCGAATTCTGACAATTACTTTTGTTTGTGGACTTTTTGGCTTGTTTGCCGCTGTCCCTCTTCGGAAATTCTTCATCATCAATGTTGCGAGGGAGTTGAATCTTGTTTTCCCGACGCCGACTGCCACCGCGATGACTATCCGGTCTATGCACGCGGTAGGCTCTGGTGCTGCAGACGCTGTTCGAAAGATCAAGGCCTTGGGCTACGCATTCACTGCAGCTATTCTTATAATTGTGGCGGGCCAGTATGCTGATGGGATCCTCCATAACTGGCACATCTTCACGTGGTATGTCACGTTGGAAAGATACTGGAAACCTTTGACTAATCTTATATTACAGGTTCTACGTATGGAGTGGCAATAGTGTTGAAACCTTCCTCGGCATCGAGTCTTGGGGGTGGTACATCCAACTGACCCCAGCCTTCTTTGGCTCCGGGATCCTCGTGGGCCTCAACGCTGCCATCTCCTGGTGGGGAGGCACAGTCGTTGCCTGGGCCCTCATTGGCCCCCTTCTCGTCCACTACGGAGAATGCATCGGAATTTTGGTTGGTGAGGGCAAATGGGAAGGTCTTACGAGGTTTGGATCCATGACTGGCGTCGATGAGCCAAGCTATGTCCCTTCCCCACGGTACTGGTTCCTGTGGCCGGGCGTGATGGTTCTTCTCGTTTACAGCCTCATCGAGTTCTTCCTCCACGCCAAGGTTGTCTGGGATGGCATTAAGTTTGCCTTCCGAGAGTCTGCCCGCTCCATCAACGCCATGATGCAAGCCCGAGGTCACTACAACTTCTTCCTTGCGAAGCAAGCTGCCAAGGCCGATGAGGGTAATGGCCTTATCGAGGACTTTGCCCTCCCGGAACATCAAGTCCCTACTTGGGTCTGGGTTGCTGGATCAGTCACCTTTTTGATTGTGGCTTGCATTGTTGCCGAGCTTCAGTTCCACATGAATGCCGGCCTGGCTATCCTCGCCTGCATTCTGGGCTTGATCTTTGCTTTCATGTCCCTCTATGGCGGCGCGGTCACTGACTGGCGAGTTCTCCCTCGACTGAATATTGCATAGAAACTTGCTAATACTCAAACTCTAGTGCACCACTCACTGCCTCAGCTAAGGCTTCACAGCTGGTCTACGGCGGCATCACCAAGGGGCACTTCGACCTCAAGGCAGCTCAGAGGATCAACCTTATCGCCGGTAGCATTGCGTCTGGAACTGCCGATGTTTCCAACTCTCTCGTAAGCGATTTCCGCGTCGGCTTCCTCCTCAAGACCCCCCCGAAACTTCAGTTCTACGCCCAGGCCATTGGCACATTCGTGTCTGTATTTCTTGCTCCTGGAGTTTTCGTTCTCTTCATGTCGGCTTATCCTTGTGTTCTCAAGCCGAGTGATAACCCTGCTGAAATCTGCCCTTTCAACGCCCCTTCAGTTGCTGCTTGGGAGGCCGTCGCCAGGGCTGTCACTATGCCCAAACTTCCCATCCCGCGATCTTCGGCGCTCTTTTCCATTGTCATGGGCGTCGTGTGTGCCACTCAGGCTATTGTCAAGAACCTGTATCTTACCGGCCATCGTGAAAAGTACCGCAGCTGGCTGCCTAACTGGATGTCTGTTGGTGTCGCTTGGGTCTTGGGCCCTGATAGCGGATACGCCAATGCGGTGCTATTCGGCTCCATTACTGCTTGGTGGTGGAAGAAGTGGTTCCGCAACCACTTTGAGATGTACGCCTTTGCTATTGCGGCAGGTTTAATTGCCGGAGAAGGCCTTGGTGGAGTTATCAATGCCGCCCTGGAGCTTGGGAGGGTTAGTGGCATAGTCAAGGGAACACAAATTGGTCTGCCTGGCGCTGACTGGTGATTGGGGATATTAGCACTTCATATTGTCAATGTACAGTTGCGCGAGCGATAGCCAGTTCTTCCTTGCAAATGATCAAGGGTGTTGTAAAATACTCCTTCTTTTCTTGGCAAGTTACGGCCACCGTCTTCTCATTGTCTCCATGTAACGTCGCGTCGCCTTAGAACTGTTGAACCCCGTGTTGAGTTGATGTCGATTCGGAAGAGAATATCAGCTCAATTGGGTCAATTGATTGAGACACATTCCACATTATAATTGGCCGTAAATTATCATCAGATCATGTACCAAGCATATTTCAATTTCTCCTAATCCCATGGTCTGGTGATGCAAAAGCTTAAGCCGGCCTCGGGTGCACTAACAATTTCCACATCCGCTCCTTTCCGTCGCCACTGCCCTCAGCTACCGAGCTCGGCCCACAGTGTTTCCGTCACACTCTTCACAGTATCACGATTCCTCACCGAAACATCCGGTCTCAGTGTCTAACACATGGACGCTGCCGAACCAGAACGGTATATCCGCAGCCGCATCGCCAATGCCTGCGACGGCTGCAAGGCCCGCAAGGTCAAGTGCGATGGAAAGCTGCCGTGCAGTTATTGCGCCCGGCGACAGCGGCCTGAGGCCTGTCACTATTCGCCTCAGCGTCGACGACGAAATACCCAGTCGCTGCGATCTCCGCCAGCCTCGGAGAGAGATACCCATGCTCATTCGACGAGGCACACGTCCCCGTCAACGCCGGTAAATGCAGAGCTCGCGAGGCCGGCAATCCCTGCCCAGCAGCAGGGGATGGACCCCGAGGACGAAACCGAAGTCCCGAGAGAAGCACGGTTGGTGTGCGATGCTCAGGGCAAGTTGATATTTGTTGGAGATTGTGCACCACTCTCTTTCTTTCAGTCCGTCCGACAACTTGTTACCACAAGAGTTGGCCAGAACGCCTTTGCTCCTCAAACGAGCCGTTACTCGGTGCTCGAAAACGCCCCGGCGCACCAGACTCGCCGGGCACCTGGTGACAATCGCCCACCGAAGGTCTGTGCGGATGACGTTCCTTCAGCGGTAGCAACGTATCTATCTGTTGCAACTGGGCTAGTGGATCTATTCAACGACCAGAGGCTGTTAGAAGATCTCATGCTATGGGCAAATCTTGATCAAAAGCCCGACGACGCAAACACGATTATAAATCTCCTGGTGTTGGCCATCGGAAGACAAATGGACAACGAGGAACTCGCACAAGGCTACTTCGAGTACGCACGAGATAAGGCTTACGCAAACCTCAGCGGGAATCTCAGCGTTACGACAGTTCAGATCTTCACGCTCATTACACTGTACATGCTCTGTTCGTGTCAGATCAACGGGGCCTTCTTATTCTTCGGCATTGCCGTACGGGCAGCTTATTCGGTCGGCATTCACAGGACGGAAGTCAATGCGCGGTTTGGCCACGAGATTCACAGACAAAGAGACCGCCTTTGGAAGAGCTTACGGGTTGTCGATTTGTTCTTGAGCAGCTCAATGGGTCGGCCACCAGCGACTTCGGATGTTGACTGCACAGTACCATATCAAAGTCCAGATGAGACCACCGACGAATCTCCCGACCTTCTCAACGCATCCGTCCAAATATTTCTCGTGCTTGAAGGAGTGGTCACGGAAATCTACTCGAGGCGAAAGATCTCCTTGCAACTCACCGAAGGAATATCGCTCCAGCTGCGAGACTGGTCGTCTCGCTGGCTAAAGAAGCTCAAGGACAGCATCGCAAACCCCGATGCACTGGACCGAGCTCAAGCCAGCGGGGCATGCCAGGTCCTATCGACATATTACTACGCAGTGATGCTTGTTTCTCGACCATTTCTCATGTATGAACTTTGTCGGCGCCTATCCGATACTTCAGTGGCATCAAATGGAAGATCTGCCCTGACATCCGGCAAGTCGAAGCTGGCGGACGCCTGCATCGATGCCGCCAGTCTTATGGTTGACCCCATACTGGACTTGATCCAGCGAGGTGTCCTTGTTGGGCATGTTCCCGTCCTAGTGTAGGTGTTCTCGCGACGCATAGCAATCAACTTCTAACATATTCCAGATCATGGTTATTTGCCAGCTCACTCGTCCTTGGGATCGGCCTTCTGGGCGGCTTTGGCCGAATTCTGGAAAAATATACACGAATGTCCATCCATGCCCTGGACCATTGCTCAAAGCACGATACACACGCGAGGCAATACTCGCTAATCGCACAATCGCTTCTGACAACAGCTCTGGAGTACCTCGAAAAGCGTGAACTCGCAGAGCGCCAGCGCCGAACAGAGAATTCGAGCCAACTCTTCGGCCTGATTCCCTCAGAAGCCGGTACAGACTCGACTGTACCAACTCTCACCCGAGACGCAAGCCAGCCGGTTGCCAGCCCAGCCTCGGGAAGTCGCTCCCTAGACCGCTCATTCTTGCAGCACAACGGGCTACAAGCGGTTGGATCGCCTTCGTTTGGGGACCTGGACGCGGCTTTTCTAGGCTTAAGCGAGTCTTTGCTGCAAACACCAGATCCGAGTTACTGGGGTGGGCCGATGGGGACCGATGGAGATTCCGGGTCGGCTCTAAACTTGTTTGCGTTGTTGGACGCGGGGGGCGGTATTGATCTGACCCATCATCTTTAGATGTCAAATTTTGGGAATAGAATCCAGTTCTCGGCCGAATTGTGACGAATCATTGTGACCTCGGATCTGATTCTATCTTCCGAGAGCCGGTCCCGATAAGCGGAAGTTCGGCTTCCGTATAGTCCCCACATGTTGCCGAGTAACAGCCACGCAATCCCCGATAATGCCGTCTTTTCGCGCGAATATCAGGCACAGCCGAGTCCGAAGCTGCATGATGACTGCAAAATACGACTTCAATCAGGGTGCTTGGTTATCTGAGGGGCTTTGTGAGCCTTTGCTTGCCACGAATACCCGAAGCATGTTCCGGGGCTACGCGATAATAACCAAAGGTAGGTACTTGATATCAGTTACACCAAGTTCAATCCTGATATGACCCCTACCGAAGCTCATTACGCAAGACTAACCCCGACTTAAAGCCCAAGATGTAGCCTGAAGTCTAGTGGTAGCGTGAGTTAACAGAGCATGAGGTAAAAACAAAGCACCTCCCGCGAGAGATCTAACTCAACAGGATGTCCAGACTAATGCTTCAACGGTGTCAATCTATTATTAAAATCATCATAGCGTAGTCATTATTCAGACATCAAAGCCCAGGCAATGCCTAGGATCATTGCTTCAGCGCTCCTCGCAACACCTGCATAAACTTCCACACATCCTCAAACCTCGAATACAGAGGCACAGGAGCAACTCTAATGACATCCGGCTTCCGCTTGTCACACATCACACCATTTTCTTCCAACGCTCGACTCACATTCTCCATCAGACCTTCTCTCAGCAGCACGCTAAGCTGAGTACCTCTCTGCAGAGGATCTCGGGGTGTGATGACCCGGAAGAATGGCGTCTCATCGTGAGACTCGGCAAGAATCTCGTCCAAGAGATGTTCAGCATACGCAGTCAATACGAGCGCCTTGGACCTCAAGTCTCGCATGCTAGTCTTGTTGAAGACGGAAAGAGCGCCAGACAAACTAGCCAGATCAATGGCGGAAGGATTCGAAACCTGGTAGCCTCCCGCGCCAACAGTGGGCACGAACTTGTTATCCATGTTGAAGCGCACACTCTTGTCCCCTCCATACCAGCCCATGAGGCGAGGTCGATAAGTAAGCTTACCCGACTCATCCTTGAACTCCACCTTGCCGTGTCTCTCGTGGACGAAAGCACCGGCGATGGAACCGGGACCAGCGTTGATATACTTGTACGTGCACCAGCACGCAAAGTCAACGTTCCAGTCGTGCAGCTTCAGCTCGACGTTGCCAGCAGCATGTGCAAGATCCCAGCCAACGACGATTCCCTTGGATTGGGCGTAGGCAGTGATGCGGGGAATGTCGAATAATTGGCCCGAGTAATACTGAATACCGGGAAGCAGGAGCAGAGCGGTTTCTTCCCCGTGTTGGTCAATTGTGGCAAGGATCTTGTCTGTCGTTATTAAGAAGTCCTCGTTGGGGTGGATCTTGACCATGCTCTTTTCAGGGTCCAGGCCATGCCAGACAATCTGACTCTCAATGGCATAGTGGTCACTAGGGAATGGTTTCCACTCGAGAATAATCTTGTGGCGCTTCTCAGTTGGCCTGTAAAAGCTTGCCATCATCAAATGCAAGTTGGCTGTCAGAGTGTTCATGATGACAATCTCACTAGGAGAAGACCCAATGATATCGGCAGACTTGATAGCGCAATCTTCAGCCATGTCTTGCCACTGTGTCAGAGGTGAGTTGTCCATTGAGCTGAAATGGCCGTTGACACCGATAGATGCCCAAGTCTCTAGCTGAGCATTGAGATACTGCCGAACGGCCTTGGGCTGTGCGCCGAGAGAGTTGCCAACAAAGTAGATGCATTGCTCAGAATCATCGCTTGATCCGTTGTGGCCATTGCTGTGACCGTTGGTACCATTAGTGCCATTGTGGGATGCACTGCCGTTTGCTATAAAATATTAGTTGACTGAAACCATAGCCGGAACATGGCCACTAACAAGGAATAGATCCATCCAAGGCCTTCTTCTTGAGGGATCTCTTGGTGGGGATGACAAACTCATCCCGAAGATGGCTTAGCTCGTCTTGAGAGTCAAGACGGCGTGCAAACTCCAGCGAGTTGGCGTCTTGAGGAAACTTGGGCGAGGCCCCGCTTCGGAGGCGGTCGACAAACGTTGACAACTCCATAGTGATGATGGTTGTGATGGTCGGTGTTGAGATTCTGATCTTGGAATCGTATGACCCATCCTCGAACAAGGGATTGCGAAATCACTTTATGCTCCGTCAGACTCCATCTCGGCCGCTTCCGGCGTCGTCACGATGCAGAGCGGATGTACGGAAGAGGCCCACATCCGAAGTTCCGTCTTCCGTCTGCCGCCAGGAACCGAGTAGCGGACGTCATCTTATCCATTTTTAGGATGATGGCTGGTATTGATTGGCTCTGGGACTCTTCCAAAATGGCGCATGATGCCGGAACGGATCAGACACTTGTCTCGGATCGTGGACCTCGGGGGCCGGCGACCGGAGTGCCATCACGGGGTGGAAGGAGACGGAAGTGGAGGAGACGGAAGAGACGGAGACTGCAAAATTAGCGAAGGCAGTCGTCGCCATGGGTGCTATTAACTCTATTTTAGCCCCGTGGTTGGCGTTTATCTGATCAATTCAATTTCTTACAACTCAATCACCAGTGCGCACTATTATCTCATCACCAGCTTCCAGTAAACAATGTCTCCCCATGCAGTACCACACCAGATCTCGCAGATCAAGCCAACAGCCGAACTGAAAGAGTTTGCCGTTTCAAGCAATGCCTTTCTCCCAGAGCGCAGCCCGTTGAGGCAACTGCCGGACCCTTACTACGAGCCCTGGGAGATTATTGTACAACATCTCCCAGCATTAGTCGAGAATGGAATTAGGAGGGCAGTTGACCAACTGCCAATCCTCTCCACAAACCGCCTTCGATCAGAGGCCGAGTGGCGGAGAGCCTATGTTGTCCTGGCTTTCCTGACTCATGCCTATATTTGGGGTGGCGAGACGCCCGAGGAGGTAAGTCGACCAAGACCTACTTGCAACAACTCGAAATCTAACAATCTACTATTAGATCCTACCGCCTCAAATCACCGTACCCTTCCTCGAAGTCTCTAAACGCCTTGAACTCCCTCCCGTACTCACCTATGCCGCCGCCAACCTGTGGAACTTTTCCTGCTCGGGCGACGATTTTTCCGACTTGAGCCAACTCAAGACCCTACACACCTTCACCGGATCCGAGTCAGAATCATGGTTCTTGCTCATCAGTGTAGCCATGGAGGCCAAGGCAGGCAGCATCATCCCTCGAATGATGGAAGCCCTAGAGGCCGTCAAGACAAGAGACTACGCCGTCATCATCTCCGCCCTTGAACAACTAAAGGCATGCATTGAGGGCGTAGGAGCCTTATTGGAGAGGATGTACGAGAGGTGCGACCCAATGATGTTTTACTACAAAATCCGACCTTTCCTAGCTGGAAGCAAGAACATGGAATCAGCAGGCCTACCCAGGGGTGTCTTTTATGACGAAGGTGATGGCAAGGGTGAATGGCGACAACTCCGGGGTGGCAGCAATGGCCAAAGCTCCCTCATCCAATTCTTTGATATTGTACTAGGAGTTGAACATCTCACGAGCGGAAACAACAACCCAGAGAAAGGCGAAAGGAGCTATCACGACATCGTCAAGGAGTACATGCCGGGCGCTCATCGCCGTTTCTTGACGCACATTGCCCGGATGGGAAGTATCCGAGAGCTAGCCCTTCTGAACCCAACTACAGAAGAACAGCACCGGCTACAACGAGCATTCACCGCGGCGACTGAGGCGCTGAGCATTTTCCGGAACAAACATATTCAGATTGTCACACGATACATCATCCTTCCCTCTCGTCAAGGAAGCAAAGCAGGCCCTCAGAACCTGGCCAGCTCGTCGTCGAGAAAGGCTGGGGAGGAGTTGACGGGCACTGGAGGGACCACACTGGTGCCTTTTTTGAAGCAGTCCCGGGATGAGACGACGGTAGCAGGGAGACTGGAGAAGTAATGAAATGCTGTGGGGTACTCAACGTCACTCCCTATCTTTGGTCTTTAGATATTCCCGAGCGATTAAAGCGGACGCAATTGGATGATTCATTATGTAGCAAATCATGATACGCAGATATTAAAAGCCTTTTATATGTCTCGTAAAAGGACGAACTGAATGGAATACATAGTTAAGAGCGTATAGTCTTTACACTTGACTGTCTGTACCAATGGGAGCTCTTGAAACGAGCATTCAATGTGGCTAGCTACTCCTCTAGGTACCTTTGCGAGGAACATCGTCGTCTCGGCTTACTCTATCACACTTGCACCTGACCCAATATTATCCGACCACGTTTATCTAGGACATTTAAGCAATCTGCACCTTGGACACAGGGTAGCAGTACGGAAGCTTCCAAAACCCCGAGGAACATTCTCCCAACAGCCAAGCTCCTAGTCGGATACAACCTTACCCGGGAACAAGCCAGTTTTCGGCAGCCTCCGTCCAAGTCTCCATCAACGCACGTCTGTCAGAAAAGTCGATTCGTTTCAAATCGGTTGAGCAATGCCAAATTTGTGGTGCCATGTCGATAGCCTCTCCAATCACGGCCCATCACCCGTGGTCGCAAATCTTGGTAATTCTTCTGCCTGGCTTTGGCGAGTCAGTTGACAGCTTCAATGCCCCATTTAACCGCGGTATTTGCCCAGTTGCAGGCGGTCTGGGGGCTGCACGGGCTCGACCTTATTGCGGAGTCTCCGCATCGCTCTCCAAGGAGCACCTGTCATATCCGGGCAGGATCTTCAATCTCCCCACACCGGAGGCGACCATCCGGTGCGCCCATCAAGCGCCGTGACGCCTGAAATTTTCAGTGAGAGTGAGTGAGCTGCGGCTCGGCACAATTGTCGGCTCTTCTAAGGCCAGCGATCTGGGCGGTTAAACTCCCCGGTCTCCACGTTTTGTCTCTTCACGACTCAAGACGTTACTGATGATGCAACCATGGGCGTAGGCCTTGTAATTTTATTTTGCCCCAGTCGTAGATCTAGGATAAATGCATGGGGTCGCCTAGCGGTGAAGATGCAAGTGTTGGGGAACCTCTGTGGTCATTGAGCTTATGTGGAATGTTAAATAATCCACGCGCCTGGTTCACAAGTGCATCCTTCGCTCGCTATCCTCCGCTAGCTATATAATCAATCCCTGAGGAGCCTCACTCCGACATACGCCATGTCGGCCTCCAACTCGAAACCCCTTGACGAGCACCCGGACGGCAAGTCCAGCTTCGACTCGCACCATGAGGCGCAACCAGTCGGCGCCCACGCCATGGACTCGGTCCACCGACAGGTCGTCGAGAAGAGGCTGAAGCGAAAGCTGGACCTGCGATGCAGTCTGTTTGTCCTGATCTACATCATGAACTACCTGGACCGAAACAACATTGCAGCCGCGCGGCTCAAGGGTCTCCAGGACGAGTTGAAGCTCGACGACACCCAATACGCGACGTGTCTGAGCATCTTGTACGTCGGCTACATTCTCATGCAGGTGCCGTCCAACATGTTCATCAACCGCATCCAACGCCCGTCGCTGTACATCGCCTGCGCCATGCTCCTCTGGGGCGTCATCTCGACCCTGTCCGGAAGCACGCACAACTTTGTCGGCATGGTTCTCGTGCGCTTCTTCCTCGGATTCGTCGAGGCCGCGTTCCTCCCCGGTGCTCTTCTGATCCTCTCCAAGTGGTACACCCGTCGTGAGTTGACGACTCGGAACGCCATCCTGTTCTGCGGCAACTTGATCTCCAACGCCTTTTCCGCCCTCATCGGCGCCGGCGTCTTGTCCAACATGCAGGGCGTTCTGAACCATTCGGCGTGGCGGTGGTTGTTCTGGATCGAGGGCTCCATCACCATGGCTGTTGCCATCTCGGCGGCTCTTATTCTTCCCGACTTGCCGCACAACTCTCGAGGCTTCACCGAGGAGGAGCGACAGGTTGCACAGCTCCGAATGATTGAGGATGTTGGAGAGGCGGATACCGACTCGTCTGAGGAGGGCGTGTTTTATGGCCTGAACATGGCTCTCAAGGACATCAAGATCTACATCATGATGCTCACCTTTACGGCCTATGTTGTCGGTCTGTCATTCAATGCCTTCTTCCCTACATTGACGGGAACCTTGGGCTTCGGCTATGTGCCCACGCTGCTCATGAGCTCGCCGCCGTGGGTGTTCTCGTGCATTATATCTCTGATCAATGCCTGGCACTCGGACAGGACACAGGAAAAGGTTTGTATCTCCATCCTGTCGTGCAAACACCTGCTAACCGGTCTACCAGTTTTGGCACATCGTCGGCCCCATCTGCGTGGGTGTGGTAGGCTTTGTTATCAGCATGTCGACACTCAACGTGGCAGCCCGCTACGTCGCGCTCTTCCTGCAAGCCAGCTCGTACGCGGGCTTCATCGTGTTCTACTCGTGGATCAGTTCATCGTTCCCCCGACCGCCAGCCAAGCGAGCCGTGGCCATCGCCATGATCAACGCCTTCAGCCAGCTGGGCAACGTGGCGGGCAGTTATGTATGGGATCTGCCGGAGAACGGGTTCCGAAAGAGCTACGGCATCGTGCTGTCGATGTTTGGCGTGACGATTGCCGGGTGCTGGATCTTCCGCATGATCCTCGTCGACCTGAACAAGAAGCTCGAAGCCGGCGAGTCGGCGTGGGAGACGCGACGCGACGTGGCAGCACAGACGGCTGCGGTGGAGGTGATGGAAAATGCCGACGAAGCCCTGCGGATGAAGAGGGATTTCCGATACCTGATCTAGAGCGGCGCGACACGAAGGATTGGGTGCGGGAAAATTGCCATTGGGGTTTGGTCTTGGGCCTTGGCGCTGAGTGGGATTACCCAGGTTGTCCAGAGGCATTTACCGATGTGAGCAAGCGGCCGACAGAATATTATAGCATCATGACAAAAGTCAAAAAGGTTATCCCCGACTAAAGCGGCATTCCCGTTTCGAAGCCAAGCGTGCTTTATCATTGCGCGATAAGCATTACTCAGGAACTGGAAACGTTGAGCTGAGCTTGTCTCTGTCGCCACGCGAGCATGACAAAGCTTAAACGCAGCGGCCGACGCCATTTCCTTCAGCGGCAGGTCCGCTGTACGCCGCTGTAAGCATTCTAACCGGACATCAAATGCCTCTAACCACGGTATTCTTCTTCCATCTTCCGCCACCCCTCACCTCATGATTTGTGACACGTTGAACTTGGGCACTAATTCACCGGGCCACTTCTGCGGCGTCATGGCCCAGCCAGCCACACCAGCAAGCAAGCAGCATGCCATGCCAGGCCGATGGGCGGGTGAACCGCCGGCCGTTTTGCGGGGTCTTTTCTTCGGCAGCAGGGGGTGAGCAACGGCAGAATGACGCTGGATTTATCCAAAAAGGTGGGGGGAGGGGCCTCTGGCAATTCGAGCGCATCTTGCTTGTCTTCTGATTCCAGAGTGACAACTGGGTGATTCAACGGCAAGAACTCAGAGAGCGACGGCAGAAAACCCGCAACCGAGCGCCGAGGCAAAGACAGCATCGCGTGGAGGGCACCCGGATGCAACCCAAGCAATGCCTCTCGTCGTGCAAACCTTTGCCGGATGCAGTACCAATTGGTCCACACAACAT
>JABFFE010000553.1:0-11209 GCA_013623625.1 Fusarium setosum | reverse complement strand
TCACAAACCCGATGCCAACACTATCTATCTGATGTGCGCGGCTGCCGGCAGCTTGCCTTCACGACAAAGAACACGGTGTTTTTCCACATCTCTATCATCACTAACACGGCTCCTGTTGATACGCATTCTCCGACTCCTAAGCGCTAATATCGTGCAGGGCTGGGCCCCGAACCCGACAATTGGTATGAGCACACCGCCGACATCTTGTTGGACAAGTTCCGTATCAACGCCGTGGTGATCATCCCTGACAGCTCTCGAAGCCAATAGACCCACTGACACAGCTATAGGGGGCGTTCATGACCTCGAAGCACTTTCATCCCAACTTGAAGAAGGCTGGAGGGACGATCATCAACATCTCCTCCAACGCAGGTTCCATCGCCAGTGAGTACTTCCTCCAGAACCTCCTGTCCCCGCAAATGACTGACCATTTGCTCCATCTCCAGTGAACAAAGGCGAAGACCTTGCATACCGCATGTCCAAAGCTGCTCTGAACATGATGACTGTCACCATGTCAAAGGAGTTCCAGCACAACGGCGACGGCATCGCCGTCATCGCCTTCAACCCCGGATACGTGGCAACCCGGATGACCAATGGACGATTCCGTGATAACATGGACGAGTGTATTGAGAAGATGGCCGAGATTTTTGGCTCGGTCGGGATGGAACAGACAGGCCAGTTCTTGGACTGGCGTGGTGGAACTCTCCCTTGGTGAGGACAGTACCTAGGCAGGGGGAACATTGGTATTATAACTTTGCCACCTTCAGATGGATCAGAGAGAACACAATAGCAAAGGAACGCAGTTTCTATTGTGTTGGTGGATTTCATACTTCAACAGTTGAACAAGGGGCTCGGAAGGGATAGGTCACGTGATTTCGGGTACTTAGATGCATCGCAAGAGGCAGCTTGAGAGGAGCATCATCATCGCGCATCATGAATTGAATCAAGCCCTTATTTTGCCCAATCAGGTGGCTCATTTTATTGTGTTTTATTTGATCAATTGGTCTGCCAATTGATTTGTGTTATTTGATCGTTATCGGCGAGTAAAATCGACTCTTTGAAGCCTCTTTGACCGTCAGCCCGGCCCCTCTTGCTTTGGTTGCGTCTTCGCTCTTCTTCATAGGGTGGTCTTGTGTTTTTACCCCCTACAAACTATCTAGACTACTCGACTGCTCCGTCAAGGGCAGCTTGACCTCGCCGCAACAAAGAACACAGCATCTTCCCACTTCTCTAGCATCTGAGCACAGTTTCCTTGCACAAATAGGCATTTCATCGGCCCAATGCCATGCAACACTGTAGTAGTGGGGAACATGTGGGCTCCATCAGTGCCGTAGCCTGCTGAAATGCTTGCCGAAGCAGTAAGAAGACTTCTATGATCAATGAAAATGCTTCCTCAAGCAGCGAGAAGACCCAATAAGCTAAAGCAAATAATTGGTAAGACTAAAATGATTCGCAACGCGCAAATGATTTGCCAAAGTAACATAATTGAGCCAATTAGATACTGTAGCAGGAATCATCCGTTAAAGCAGCCCAACAACCCGCTTAAGCCCACCGCAGCCGCTAGAGCCTGCCAAACACCGTCTTCTTTAATTTGAGATTTCTAAAAGACCAGTGGCAAGTATCCGGGTTCCCAATCAATCTACAACCGAGCCTGGACCCGCTGCTTCGTGGCGTTCTCAACCGACTCGATGGCCTGCCTCAAGGCTACATCAGCCTAAACGACACATTAGCTTTATTCTGGCCCCTATTAACAATATTGCAAGATCGTCTCAAGGCCTACCTCATGATAATACATCCAATCACTTCGGGGATCCCACACTGCCTGTATGCGAGGACCGATCTCGTCTTGGGGCGACAACTGTTGTCGACGTATCTCTGCCTCTGCAGCGCCGCCCTTGTCCAGTGTGTCGTACAGCGCCGCGTAGTGAGGTGATCTCACTTGGTCAAACAGGTTCAACGCATCAGCTAAGGTGCGATTAGAGCCGTGTGCCCATTCAATAGCACCGCCCAGTACGTGAGCGTCCTCAAATGCAAACCCGGCGCCCGCCCCGAAGGCGCTTGAAAGCGGGTGCGACGCGTCACCGATCAGGGCGACAGCAGCGTCTGCCACGACCGACTCGAGGCGTGGACCTGTGAAGAAGTCGAATTGCTGCACGTATGTGACACGCTTCAGAAGTTGCTGGATCGGTGGACAGAATTCACTAAAGCTCTCGATGAAACGCTGCACCGAGGCTTCTTTGCCCCAGCTGGATCGACCATCGAGGTCGGGCTCGTTGATCTTGGTTGTGATTTCAAAGTCTCCGTCGCCGAGAGGACATGTATACACCCACTTTCCACCTGTTCCATGCCAGAAAATGACGGCCTGGGGCAGACCGTTGACCTGTTGGGCCTGAGCCGAGCTGACGAGGGTGCGGTACGAAGTTGCGCCGGTATATTTGACACGATGATGCGGGAATGCGAATTGTCGAACAATCTGTTATTTCACCCCGTAGTCTTATTAGTCCTGTTCTTTTATGGGCGCCCCATGTGAGTTGTAGGACCACTTACCGAGCGTATTCCATCAGCACCGATGACCAAGTCGACATCATCCTCGAAGCCATCTTCGAACGTGATGTGAACCTTTCCGGATGCAAGCCGCTGAATAGCAGTCAAGTTCTTGCCGACTCGTACTCGACTTTGGTCGACCTCTTTTAGGAGTGCCTGCTGCAGCTTCGCCCTGTGGATTCTACATGGCTCTTGATGAGGCGCGACTTGACTGTCCTTGGACCTGGCGTGGATCAAGATACCGGTTATTCCGTTCCTACATGGTCGTCAATGTTATTTTTCCCGAAATTAACATTAGCATGAACCGAATTTACCTGTGCTCTGTGCCGTGCTGGCCGGATGGTCGAAAAAAGTCAGTTGCTTCAAGGTGCTGAGCCGCCCCAAGATGCTCCAGCATCCGCCATGTGTGTCGCTGAACAGTAATTCCGTTGCCTATCTCACTAATGGCCGGTTTCTTCTCGTAAAGCTTCCAGTCGATCCAGGGTCTCTTGGCAAGCTCGATGGCAGCAGCCAGGCCAGCTGGTCCGCCGCCGATAACGGCGACTTTCAGCTGCGCCCGACGTTGGGGTTCGTTATGAAGTGTAGTAGACATGTCCGGATATGCTCCGAATTCTTAATAGCCTATCAATTGATTCTGTGATCAACACTGGATTCGTTTGGTGTGTTATATCCACGGCTGAATGTCCCCGGCTTTAAGCTGCACCAAACGGGGTAATCACGACATTACTGTGACACATGAGATGCCAGCACAAGTCCGTATTGCCGTCCGTATTGCCGGATTAAAGCCCAACTGGATTGGCCAACTGATGCCGCAAGGAAGTGGTATATCATATCAAATATTAAGCATATCGCCTCATAAAACAAGCTTATGACGACTGACAAGCTAACCGGTTGCAATAAGAAACCCGCGCCGGCAGCGCTCGAGTTGCCATGTCCATCTCGGCTAGATAAAGCGGCAGATCACGTCAAATACCCCTTCCCATTGTTTCAAGAATCCTGCAATGACGAATTCTATGCCAAGACTCGAACACGTCTCATATCCAGAGTCGGACCTGTTAGGTAAACGTTCCGGCTTGGAGTTCTTGTTCCATAGCGATAGTTAGGGATATTGCATTCGCTGATCAACCGGCATAAATTTCCCATCGTCACCTCCCATTCCAGGTAGACATGAACGACACTGCAGTTATCACACCACACTCTACCCGCCACAGTGCCCTGTCTTGATCTATTGCCTCTGGAGCTCCCTATCTACCTCACCGTGATTCAAAGGTCATTGCCTAGAGCATATCACCTTGCGAATTTACTGCCATGTCTCTTAATCAAGGGGAAAGTGGGCCGACATCGGTGCGCTGGCATCGCTCAAGCATCTTCTCAGCTCTCATGGTAGCAGTCACGGTCTTTACCTGCCCAGGCATATTCAGCGCCTTGAACAACATGGGAGCCGGTGGTAGTGCCAGTGTCGACGTCTCTAATGCTGCTAACGCTATTGTATTTGGCACTATAGCTGTTGGGTCTTTCATCGTGGGTGTGTTTTGCAACCATTTGACGCCGAAATGGACTCTAGTTGTATGTACTCCCTTGGGCGCTCCCACTGTGAGTCGTTCGCTGATCTTGTTCCCGTATAGATTGGTACTCTTGGCTACGCCCCTTATGCCGCTGGATATTACGTTGTGGATCGCTACCATACCAGCTGGTTACTGCTTCTCGGGGCTGTTAGCTGTGGCATATCAGCAAGTTTTCTTTGGGTTGCAAGTGGCGCCATATTTCTGGGATATCCTGAGGAGAATAAGAAAGGCCTTGCGAGTAAGCTGCCTTCCCCATATTCTTTGGCCGTTACGACTTTGTGTCTATTATTCCAGAAACTAACCACAGCTCCATAAGCCTCTCTCAAATTTGCCTTCCAAAACATTGGTGGTTCCATCGGCGGCATGATCAGTCTCGGCTTGAACGCGAGGCGGGACTACCGCGGATCCATTAGCAACGGCACTTATATCGTCATGATGACCATCATGTGTTTGGGCATCCCTTTCGCCCTTGCCGTTCCTCCTGCACATAAGGTAGAACGTACCGATGGCCGCAAGGTTGTTCTGACCAAGGCACCGACCATTACGAAGGAAATCCAGAGTCTATGGAACCTTATCCGCAATCCCACAGTCCTAGCCCTCATACCTATCATTATATATGCCCAGTGGTTCTTGTCTTACCAATGGGGTTTCAACTATGCTTACTTTACAGTCCGAGCCCGCGCCCTGAATGCGCTGGGGTTCGACATTGGTGGCATGCTAAGCGCTTTGTTGATGGGCAGTTTGCTCGACTGGGAGAGGTTCAACCGGCCGACCCGAGCACGCATTGGCTTCTTTATACTGCTTATCACCAGCGGTGCGTCGTGGATCGTTGGAATAGCAGTCCAAGCCCACTATTCAAAGACAACCCCAGATCTGGATTGGTCCAGCAATGGCTTCGGGCTGGGTTGCTTCGTGTTCCTACTTTATGGAGTATCGGGTCCTTTGTAAGTTGCCTGCTCCTTCGCGATCCGATGCTATGGTTTCTGCAGTGGCCTAACATGCTGTGTACCAGAGTCACTACCTACAAATACTGGCTTGTTGGTACCCTCACAAACGATGTGACCGAGGCAGCCCAACTGAGCGCCTTGATTAATGGGTTGGGCTCCGTCGGCTCAACCTTTGGCTTTGTGATATCGGCCATGAAGTTTGACTACAGAGGATCGTGCGCCATTAACCTTGCACTTTTCTTTATCTCTATTCCAGGTCTTGCATGGGTGGCTTTTACCAAGATTACTGAGACCTCTCACGGTATCAGTCTTGTTGGTCGTCCACCCTTGGAACAGTTTGTGGATACGGAGCCTGGGAATCCTGTAGAGAGTGGAAAGGTGGCAAGTCCTCATGTAGTTGATAAAGAGCTTTGATGCATGCATATGCTCATTCGGTAGACATCTATTTATCACCTTGAAGTCCGTGGCCGAGACTTTGTTCAGTGACCTTCGCCCCCATGGCTAACAACGAACATTAGCGTGCTGACGTAGGCATGGCCGACGAGTGGCTCATCAAGGCATTTCTTATTGCAGATAGGCTATAGATCATAGACACCTCAATATCAATAACTTGCACTACATAACTATTGACCAAGAATTTGTTGATATACCAATCTCAAGCTACCACCGAGACATCAGGTTCGGATCGCTCACTCTCCCTTCACACGAACATTCTTTCCAAGCCCGACTCCAGCCACAAAAGCAGCACGCACGGCAGCCTGTCCCCAAAGGCTCACCAAGTTTACCCAGTCTTCAAGTCTCCAAGCACGGGGGTCCCAGAACACTGCGCCACCCAGAGCGACATAGCTTCCATAAAGATGCATTCCATCACAGATCAGAATACCAATCAGCAGGGCCCTCCACACGCGAAGGTCTTTGGTTACTCTCAAAACGACAGCCTCGTTGAAAGCAAAGAGCGTGTATGTGGCGGAAAGCTGGTCGTAGATGACTTGATTGTCGGGCGCGTACTTGCCCGTTGGGGTCATGGTGTTGAGAAAGACTGGTGGAGTGAAATGAAGCATTAAGGCGCCGAAGAATGCTGCAAATGGCTCAAAGTAAAGAAACAGCCCGCGATACACGAGTGGAATGTTGAGGGAGTCGGGGTGTGCCATGTTGGATGTCTAAAGTAGTCTTGGCTGAAAAGAGTCTTGAGATGTTAGATGCAAATCTTCTTAGCGGGGTTTGATGAAAGGAAAACTTGAAGAATTTGGATGACGGTTGGAAGTTGGTGATGTTGTTCTTATACGCGTCAAAAAGTAAGACCAAGGCCGAGAAAAGTAGATCTCATCCATCTTGGGAATAAAGTGGATGCTGGTTTCTTACGTAATACCACGGGTACGCTCTTTGTGACCATTCAAGAGAGCTGCTATCCCTCATGGACAAAGCCTGAAACTCTATACAGCCGGTCTTGCCGCGAAGGCATTCCCGGCTCAAGCCCATGCCGGAAGCAAGCCGTGATGAAGATGTTCAGAGATAATGCTATGTAACACAAAGGACCAAAGGTTACACATGTCCTGTAAAGTCTGTCGTACGTACTTTAGGAAAGGAACCCGTGATCTTCCGCGTAAGCTTACACTTTGTGTTACACACCGTCAGACGAGGTGATGAGACTGCAGGCGGCCACAGCTGGTAAGAAGTTGAGTAAACTACGTGACGAGACCAAGATAATTCCATCAGAGCAAAAAGAGAGAGGTTCAAGATGACGAGTTAGATGTGGAGAGAGGTTAAAAAGAATGATCACGCTGGGGATCGAACCCAGAATCTTCTGATTCGTAGTCAGACGCCTTGCCATTGGGCCACGCGACCTCTTTTTCTTATTTAGAATGAATATTTTCACTACTGATATGCCAAGGCTGGAGTCGCCCATGAGAAATTGCGGTGCTTCTTTCACCACCCATGCCTTGTCAAATAATATAATCCTGGTTTCCTTAGAGTATCACCAGCAGTTCTAAGAAGAACGGCGTAAAACTACTGTGACGGGAAGAGGAACTATGGAACGTTTGATCAGGTACTCCAAGAAAATTGCCTCCACCGAGTGTTTAGTAAAAGATCACTCATACAGCCAAGACGACCACTGTCACGATCATGAGAAGCATGGGAACGGCAGCAACTTCATCTCCTCCCTTTCACCCTAACAAAGTCTTGACTCGGGGTCACAATTTGTATTCATGTCACTTATCGACTCTAAGGCCCGTATCCGGCTTCAACATAGTAATCCAACGAGATCCATTCCCAGCCCGAATTTCGTCTTGATTGATTGGTTGAAGTTGCCTTGTCTGATCGATTGGCCCGCACGAAATTACTCATTAGCTACTCTTAGGTTTCAGAAGGTTTCCGGGTTGGATTTGAGACAGCTGCATTCGCAACTCCTCCGGCGGTTGATCACTCCGACACTGGGGGCGCGTCCTTGTCGCATTGAGGGGCTGATAGTTGATCCTCCGCTTGTCGCCTCTCCTCCTCGAGTCTTTGTCTCCATTTTCTTCTCCCCTCGGCTGCCCTCTGCTCCCTACTCTTGGGTTGCGGCGGCAACGGAGCTCAAGCAACCGCTGTCAATATGTTGATCCAATCCGGCATCCGCTTCCTAGCTAACTCGCGCTGCGCATCCCTCACAGCAAGCATGAGCAAAGCTCGGAGCACGAAATGAGCATCATTTCCAGCAATATGGAGACACCCGTATGGAATCTCAAATTCCCGCAAGAGCTGCCTCAAGCTATATCCATAAGATAGCTGTAACGGATGCTGCGCAGCTTTGACGGTATCGATGGTGTAGAGGGGGTTGAGGTTGATGTTCAGTCTTTCCAGAACTGAAAGCTCCCGTCGACCTCCATGGAACACGAGAATAAAATTAGGGACGTGGAGAGATTTTTTGAGCTTCGCTTCGAGATCTATAAGCGAAGTTATGTTAGGCTTTCCGAATAAGAATACGTTCTCATTCTTGTTGTAATAGTTGGGGTTTTCGACGACCCAGTGACGGGATGTGATGACGTGTGATGCCAGATTGATCTCTTCTTGCCCGGGTAAGCCAAAAAGCAAATTCTGCAGCGATTGGGTATCCAGATATGACATGCCGATGTGGAAGCGCTGGATGATGCCATCCTGTTCTTCGAGCTCATCAATGTCGATGCTGACAAACCTCATGCGCCTGATATTCGAGCGCGCCTGGGGTGGCGAAATGGTCCATGGCACGTTGGGCCATCGAGGAGCACCCGGTAAGTGGTGACGGCCGCACTATCCAAAAACCCATCGGAGGATGATTGTGTCATCTCTCAGAATTCCTTTGTGGGCGGGCTCAACTGGTGGGGTCTCTACTGATGCCATCGCTGGCTCAGTCGTCTCGAGAGTGCGGTTTGAGGGGTGGGGGAAATTGGCTGGTGTATGGAGGAATAATCTCCGCGGCAAACCTCGAGAGTTACCGGTCGAACGGACTAGTATAAAGTCTAAAGACTACGAATGGTGACCATTGAAGAATTCACGATTTATCCGTGACTGTGAGGACCAGTCCGAATAGAACACGCTCCCTTCACATGGAGTTGAAGTAACCTGTGTCTCCGCATCGTGACTTCAGGCGTGATTATCAACCCCTCAGGTCAAGGTTTAACATTGCATTAGATTTCCGACCCGAGTAACGAAATTTTGATCCAAAGGACAAGGTGTCATCTTGGATCTGGTTGGTAGAGGCAGGATAACAGCAACAATCTTCAGGTCGAGAGACGGCTGTGTAGGGTATGTTGATCAGTATCCTGAGGTCGACACTAGTCTAGGCTCCGGCTTCTGGTTGGGTAACCAGCTCAGCTGAAACAGGGGTCCGAGCTTATCTGTTGTCTCACTTCTTTTTCTAATTTTAACCACTCAATCTTGTCAATCTCGTCTGTATCTACCCCGGACTCTCCTCCAACAGCGTCCAGATGTTGGCTTACACAACTTCAATAGACTCTACGTCGTTTCGCCTGGTAACTATCGACTTGGTGTCCAGGCAAGACAGTGACGAGTCTCGGATTCCTAGCATTACCCTGACCACGCATCAGCTATCCGACGCCACAACTCCAGACTATTATGCCCTCTCCTATACATGGGGCCGGCCCAGGAAGAGTGCCCCGGATTCTGCAGAGACAGGGACCTGTCCGATATTGCTGAATGGACAGGCATTTGAAGTACAGCCAAATCTCTACGACGCCCTCTTCCATCTCTATCAATTTTGTCCACAAAAACCGATCTGGATCGACGCCTTGTGCATTAACCAAGAGAACATGATCGAGCGCCAACTCCAAGTGGCAATCATGGATAGAGTCTTTGGCGACGCCAGCCTTGTGGTTATCTGGCTAGGGAAGCCTTTTCCGCAGCTGCAACTGGGCCTAGAGGTTATAGATCGCATCTCCGAGGTGGCTTTCCGTGAGGTCAAGCGAATCCTCAAAGCCCAGCAGTACGACTTTGCCATTGACGTGGACGATATGCACAAGAAGTATGGCCTACCGCCCCTGACTATGGACGAGGCGGGAGCCATCATGGATGTCTTCGAGAGCCGTTGGTTCGGCAGAGTCTGGGTTATACAGGAGGTTGCTCTTGCCAAGGAAGTCGGTATTCTATGCGGCCGCAGCATTATGCCGTTCGATAAAATTGGCGCCGTGGCAACCTTTCTGCACCTGACTGGCTTGAGTCTGGCTATTGGCTACATGCTTGCCCGCATCGATCGGGAAGTCGACTTCTCCAACGATAATTTCCTTTACCGAGCCGAGAGGATCCTGATTCTTCGCGAGTGGTGTCTCGGAGACCGAAGTAAATGGCTCGAGTTGATGCCCTTGGTAGACTTTACGGCCGGTATCGAGCATGAGTCGGGGAAGGAAGGTAGTGTTGGCCTCATCCTGCTAAAGATTCTCTTATGGACGGTTGGATTTGATGCCACGGACCAACGAGATGCCGTATACGGGTTTTGGGGGATCTTGCAGCACATGGCCAACGCACAGGGCCTTGACATCCCAGACCATCTGCGGCCGAACTACGAGGTCGGTGTGACGGAGCTCTTCCAGACCGTGGCGACAGAGATCTTAGAGACATCTGGCACGTTGATGCTTCTCACGCTCGTCAAGGATCCGCAGCAGCGTGGTGCCGCAGAGTTGCCGTCCTGGTGCCCTGATTTTTCGTCGAGTGTTGGTAGCCATCCTATAAGTGGCCCTCAGCTCAAGTCGGTCGCCCCCGTTAACGCAGGCGGTCAGATGGATGAGGCACCGCGAGGTTTGTCGCTCGGCGTGCAGGCGCTCAATCTGAAAGGCTTCTGCCTCGGCACGGTCGAGATGACTGGGGAGACGTGGCAAGAGTTCGTTGAGAATCAGCGGGACAAATGGATCAAGATCTTGATGACGATGGATCAGGTCTACGCTCCGACAGGACAGTCCACCATCGAAGCGTTCTGGCGAACACTGATCCACGACCAAGACTTTTCCAGCCGCCCTGCAAAGTTGATCCAACACCGGGATTTCCGAGACCTCTTCTCGACGACAGTGTCTTCCAGGCTTCGTGCAGATTTTGAGACGAGCGGCACTGAAGCAGTGGCAGAACGCATCGAGTCGTGGCGCGACCTTGACACGCTGGCTGAGAGATACCCCGACGCCATTGAAGGCCTCAACGTCTTGCGGAACTACTGTAGGGGTAAGGGCTTTCTCCGCACGGCAGATGGCGAAGATGTAGTCAACGAGGAAGAGAGCGATGCTTGGAGATCAAGAGTGTATGACGGGGCGACCATGATCGCCATGCTCCTTGGAGTCACCATATTCAACCGATGTATGGTCCTCACGGACGCGGGACATCTGGCCCACGCTTCCGGTTCTGCGTCCGCGGGGGACGAGATTTGGGTATTGGCTGGTTGTCCCTCGCCCCTTGTCCTGCGAAGAGTTGGATCAACGACGGGCCAGTATAGTCTCATCGGTGAGGCGTATGTGCACGGGGTGATGAATGGGGAGGCTATTAAGGATGATACTGAGTGGCAAGACATTATTCTTGTCTAAGGAGAAAATGTACATGAAGGCTTTGATGTGAAGGTAAGCTGCTCTTGACGGAGCAGTCGTGTAATCTAGATAGTATATGAAGACCAACATATTTGTGTAAAGAAAATGTGTTCTTTTG
>JABFFE010000552.1:0-10375 GCA_013623625.1 Fusarium setosum | reverse complement strand
GGGTTTCTGTCCTACCCGCCAGAGCCTGGCTCAGGGCTGGGGGCATGCTTCAGCATCTTACATTCCTTGGTCCGTAAGCATACTCACTCACACTGAAAGACATTCTACTCAGGAAGCATTCTTGACTCATTCGGCAGGCACTTCCTTAAGCCAGCCTGGCCAGAATAGAGCCAACACCACGTCGTGGCGGCGCCATCACGCGCAAAAGTGAGCACAGATCGCTCGAGAATCGCAATTTTCACAGAGCCTGGTTTGCGAGTCCTACTCTTAAGCCAATAGTCGGCCGTTCATTCACTCCCTGCCATCTGGAGGAATGTCTCGGTGACCAGTTGCGGCAGGGGATGCGTAATAAGGACTGCATGTTGGTCCTACAACTCGCGATGGCTCAGTCGGCACATTGCTTCGAGAGTCAGCTGCAAGTGACGAGTTTGGGGAATTCACGGCTCGCCACAGGAAGCTAGGCTCGAATTAATGTCCAGCTGGCCAGAAGTTCCCCCGGCCCCCATATGCAAGATGCCGAGACACGCTGCATGGTTAAAAGGCCCTTTCACGATCAGACTAGGGGGCTGTGCATCCGCAATTGAAGCCTCTCTTTCTTCAAGAAAGAACCCAATTTTTTTCCCATTTAAACTCGTGTCGATCCTTCACTCGTAGTTGTCAACGTCAATCCCAATCTCTTATTTCACAATGGCCAGTGTTGAACTCGTTCTCGGCGCCGTCGGCATCATCCCCGTCATCGGGTTCGCGGCCCAGACGTACAAGGACCTCTACGAGATCCTCAAGCGGTTCAAGAACTACTCCGCCGCCGTGGTCGAGATGACCAAGAGCCTCAACCTCAACCAGGCCATGTTCGACCTCGAGTTCCAGCTACTGCTGCAGCTCGCGTTCCCGAACCGGACGGTCACGAAGATGCAGGCAGACCAGAGCCGCAAGGAGTGGGAGTTTAGCGAGATCAATGAGGGTCGGCTCCGTAAAGACCTGGGGAGCAGCTATGACTCTTGCATGGATCTCCTCCTCGACATTTATTCGGCTCTAGGAAAGTTCTCCAGGAAGCTGAAGAGCTGCATCACCGACTCAGAACAGGTACGCCTCTTCCACCACCCCCAAACCCCCCGCCGCTTCCAACAGCACATGTTTGACTAACACTTTTGACTGATCAAGACAACCGATGCCAACGCCATAAGCAATTTCTGGCTCCGCTGCAGAGTGACTCGCATGGCTCCCGCGGTGGCCAGGATCAACGGCCGGCTGCGGGAACTGCTCCAGGATTTGACGTCGATGCGGGAGAAGATCCAGGCTCTCGGCAAGGCCCGCGGCGGGGCCCGCACTGCAAGATCGCTACATGTGCCTAGTCTATTCTCCATGATGGTTCCCAACATGATTAGTCGAGCCGGAACCCCGCGTGAAGAGCAGAGACAAATTGAGGGGACTCCGCCTGCTAGTTAATGCAGGACAACCCAGAGGTGGGAAATGGTATGTTGGTTCGAGTGTCTGGGACGTCTTTTCTTGGAGAGTTATAATAGGGATGATATCAACAGAACAGCCACGCGTAGAAGCGGGAGGGACTGGAAGCTTATTATTACTGGGAGTGTTTTGGGTATTTCTTAGACAGGAAGCTCTATGGGTCATCAGGCGTTGATTTAGCTTGGGGTATTGTTTGGTTCGACGATAGACATCTTGGGCGGGGATGCCTTCTTCCTCTTTGGACAGATTGAGACTTGTTGGCAGAAACGAATTGACGCCTATTAATTTTATCTGATACAGGCCCTATGTCTGATCACCCGCTGATACCACAACCATCATACATTGGCAGATGTACGGGTTGGCCTTTGGTGGGTAAAATTGAAACGCTTCTGTTGATGCTCGACACTCCTAACCAGAGCTTTTTACGTTGAGCCTGGTTCCATGGACTCTGGGCGAGTCTTGAGCACGCCATCAACCCCCTGAGCTTTGTACTACGTAGCATGTATGTTCCCAACGTTACTTGGTATTTTGATTGGGTCTTGGCGCTGACGCGGGGTGTAAGCCAGTAGGTACATCAAGATGAACGTTTCTTTCAAGTCTAGGCTCGACGTTGTATAGACTATAGACTCGATGCAGATGCAGATGCCGATTGCAGTTCTTCATCTTGCTACTATTCTTTTAGTTGACAAGCACCATGCCCATGGCTCCGTGTCGGGGCCGTATCCGGTATCCACCCCGAGTCCGTAGTCCGGGGACAATGACGTTGTCAACCGGGACAGAAGGTGTAAAATTGCTCGGGGCTTCCGAGGCTGAGTTGACTTGGCAGAGGAAGCAAGGCATATTTTTCGACGGGGGAGCGCGGGGAATTGCTTCATCCGGTATGTTAGTCCGCTGCAGGATACTAGGGCATCCATCGGTCGATTGGATATCGGTTGTTGGTTGTCGGATTAAGACCCATGTCTGAAGGATCAAGGGTCCACTTGGTAGTTAAGGCTGAGCAAGCAGGTTAGTGACTGCAACTTGGTAAACAGGACAAGAGGAGGGAGATTCCAGAGCTGTCCAAGAGCATCAGTTACATATGAGACACGAGAGATAACATGAACCTGCCTACATCGTAAGTGCTTGAGTCCATATCATACCAGACATGAATTATGAACATCGCGGAGGATACTCGTTTAGGAAGCGAGCCATAAGCGACCTTGAATCCAGCATTCAGGTCCCCATAAAACCACCTGGGAATGGACTCCTCATGGTGGCTTGTCCCTGGGCCCCTGGCCGCTGCCAGGCCTCTGATCGTCGCATGCCATGGGTCGCCGGCCTGAACCAAGCCCTATCAATTTCCGCCCTCCATCATTTGGCTCCGCAGACGCAAGCTCTGCAGGAAAGCTGAGCTGACGCTCGTCTCGAGCTGGATCCCTTCATTGGGCAAGATCTGTCATCTTGGCGGGGATCCCGTTGTTTATTTTTAAGTCTTTTTTTTTCTTTTCGAGATGATTGGGAATGACCAGGATCTTTGCCTGACAGGGCTGGGTCTGCCATTGAATCAAAAGGGATGAGGACTCCTGTGCTGACGCTTCTCTCTCTCCGTAGTCATTCTTTAATGTGTCTCGAGTGTTAACGGAGGACGAACCCAAGGACAGCAACTTATTAACCTCATCAACCTCGTCTATGTGATCCTCGCGAGCCTCCAAGATGCAGTCACTCCTGTTACCCGCCCTCTCCATCGTCGGCTTCGCCGTCAACACGGTTCGCAGCGACACCTACTTCCTCCACCCCGGCAACTGGGAGAAGCAGGACGACGACCCGCGGAATTATGCACGATACGAGCCAGGCGACTCAATCATCATCACATGGATGACCGACCTCGACGAGATCAGCGTCATGGCAGCCCAAGACCAGCCCGACGACACTTATTACTGGGAGTGGGTCGGCGGTGAGAAAAGCCTTCCTCTCAAAGACTTAAGAAGCCCTCATCTGACTTGTGTGACTTCCAGAGAACCTGACAAGGACGAGTACTTCGTGGAAGGTGGATTTCTCAGCATTCGAGCCAAAGACCAAGAACGGCGAGGACGCCAAGTTCTGGTTCTCTCTGTGTCCCCCCGGCGACGACGACCACTGCCTCGTCGACTCGGCGTCGTTCAACGTGAGCGTGCCAGACTCTGCGTCAGCAACTACGGGAACCAAGTCACCCAAGGCTGCCACTGCGACGCCCCATAAAGACAAGCCGAGGCCAACGGCGGACAGCTCGGATACGGACACGGACACAGACTCCCCGGACTCGGGCTCCAAGTCGGGGCTGTCCACCGGGGGTGCCATAGGAGTTGGGATCGGGGCTGGTGCCGGAACCTGCGTGCTTCTTGGTGCTATAGCGACTTTTCTCTGGAGGCGGTCGAGGAAGGGAAAGCAGGCTGGGTATGAGCTGCCGCCTCAGCAGCCTCCGCGTCCGGAGCCTTTGCCGCAGGAGGGAAAGGCTGAGCTAGGTGGTGAGCCCAAGTACCAAAGGTCGCACATTTACGAAGCGCCCTGAATGGGGTTTGCGTGGGAGGAGGATATACCAAGGGATTGGAGGATTAAGGGTAGGCAGTAATGTATTGATTGCACATATTGTTAACGAATATAGGCCATACCAAGCCATCTTTCACTCAGTCTTGACCACGGCTCTAATTGTGTCTCTAGTCGAACCACCAGAATTACTCAACTATTACCTTGCTTGTTGACACTTTATACCAACCTAGTTGCAACTCTCAGTTGAAGATGGTTCTCACCTCATAGCTCCAGGGTAACCAATCCAAGATACTAACACCAGCCTAACCACCAACCACATTCTAGAACCTTAAACTTTTCCAGACCCCAATCAACGTGGAGTCATAAACCCACAATCAAGACCCCGTCCAGACCCGCGCCAAGATCGAAAAGAGAAACAATGTCCGTAATTCGAAAGCGCCATCATCGTGTTACCCTCGAGCTGACGGACCGATAAAACCCTGGAGGGTGCACAATTGCACCATTCATTGGAGCAATGGCGATGAGGGCCCAGAATACGAGACATTAGAAAAAAAGCTTATCATTCCAGTCTTTTTCGCTACAACTCGGATTCATCTATCTCTGTAACTGACTCCCCCAGGACGACAGAGAGACTGCAGGATGAGTGGTCATCTCCCAGGAGCCAAGTCGAGCTCCTCGACGGGTGTCTACGACCACGACAGATCGCCGTCTCCACCTCTCATCCCCCCGCAGCCCGCTCCTCACGACGGCGACGACACCAATGCCGACCTCGTCACCGCCACCGAGGAGCGCAGCCTCCATCGCGGCCTGGCGGAGCGGCACCTCTCGATGCTTGGCATCGCCGGCGCCATCGGGACGGGACTCTTCCTCGGCCTCGGCCAGTCTGTCCAGACCGGCGGTCCCCTGGGCGCCCTGCTCGGCTACATCACCGTCGGCCTGGTCGTGTGCGCGGTCCAGTTTGCGCTGGGTGAGGTGGCCGCCCTGCTCCCCGTGACGGGAGCCTTTGTGCGACACGCCGAGTTCCTCGTCGATCCGGCCCTGGGGTTCGCCATCGGGTGGAATCTCGTCTATGGGAACATCCTCTCCGTGCCCTCGGAGATCACCGCCATCTGCGTCCTGTTCGAGTTCTGGACCGACATCAACCCGTCTCTCTTCATCGTCATCTTCATCCTGCTAACCACCATCGTCGGCCTCGCCTTTGTGCGCGTCTTTGGCGAGATTGAGTTCTGGTTCGCCCTCCTCAAGATCCTGCTGGTGGTCTTTCTCATCATCCTGGGCTTGGTTGTCAGTCTGGGAGGTGTCCCGGGCACAGAGCGCATTGGTTTCAGATATTGGAAGGATCCAGGACCCTTTGTCGAGCATATCGCAACTGGAAACTGGGGAAAGTTCCTTGGATACTGGTCCGTCATGACGAGTGCGGTCTTTTCGTTTGCCGGCGTCGAGTCCATCGCCATGGCCGCCGCTGAGACGAAAAATCCTCAAAAGGCAATCCCCAGGGCCTGCAAAAACGTCTTTATCCGGATCCTTGTATTCTACGTCCTGGCCATTCTCATTGTCGGTATGCTGGTCCGAAGCGATGATGAACGTCTGAACGACTCGTCTGGCTCGGCTGCTCAGAGTCCCTTCGTCATCGCAGCATCGGCTGCTGGGATCCGTGCTATCCCATCCGTCGTCAACGCCGTTGTCATCACCTCCGCATGGTCAGCCTCGAACCAGAGCCTGCTTGCTGGAACTCGCGTCTTGTATGGCTTGGCTCTCAAGCGTCAGGCGCCTCAGATCTTCCTGCGAACCACTTCATGGGGAACCCCT
This sequence comes from Fusarium setosum, assembly GCA_013623625.1. NCBI lineage: Eukaryota > Fungi > Ascomycota > Sordariomycetes > Hypocreales > Nectriaceae > Fusarium > Fusarium setosum. Next base: position 4,597 of record JABFFE010000552.1, on the reverse strand, counting down.
TACGTCTGCGTGCTCCTCTTCAGCGCGTTCATGTTCCTAAGCTTCATGAGTCTTTCCAGCGGGGCCATGACTGTTTTCTGGTGGTTGGTCGATCTCACTGCTGCTGGAGTCCTTGTCTCCTGGTCCGCCATCCTGTTGAACCATATCCGACTGCGACTGGCCATGAAGAAGCAAGGCATTCCCCTTACGAGTTTGCCTTGGCACAACTCGTGGACTCGTAAGCTACCAAAGCACGGGAGAAGCAACTACATCGTTTCTAACAAATGAATTAGTTTATTCCTCGAGTGCAGGACTGTTCATGTGCCTGGTCATCCTTTTTACCGCCGGCTTCTCAGTCTTTACAAAGGGGAACTGGGATCCCGTTACGTTTGTGTCATCATACTTGTGGGTTCTTCCAGCACACCGGTTTCCCATTGGAGATTTCAACTAACAGCATCGCAGAGATATCCCCCTTGTCACAGGGGCATACCTCATCTGGAAGCTTGTCAAAAAGACAAAGATCGTTTCGTTGTCCGAGATACCCCTACAGGATGCATTGAGAAAGTCAGAGCGGGACAGGATATTAGAGGTATAGATTGAGCCGTGGGCACTCCAGCAATGGCGTTGTATAGACATCTTGAAATAGATTTGCATACCACAGTGTGTTCTCTCGGGGCAGTTCTCCTCACTCTAATCTCACCCGCCTCTTCAACTCCTACCAGCAGTGAATTGCTCAGAGTCCTACTTCCAATAACTCTTCAGAGCCAAGTGAATCATACTACGGATATAGAGGGCAACTCATCTACATGAAGAGAAATCACTGGGCAATGCCCCATGTGTCTGATGTGAGATTCAGGGGAATGAGTCGAGGCCAGGAGTGATGCACATGCCATCGACTCTGACCTTGTATAGTTTAAGATGTTCAAACAAGACTCAGACTGAGCCTTCGAGGGTAGAAGGCTTGAGAGTCATTGGGTTTTGATGAGATGAATAGAAAGAAACCGCCTTGTCCATCGCCCTTCACCTCAAGCTCAGCCCCCTAATCTACCAGACGGCTCAAAGAGAGCAGTCACCATTTCCACTTCTTTGTTATTTTATCAGAGCGCATTACTCTCATTCTCGGCCCCATACAAGTGCAGAGGCTGCTTTCGATTGCCTTTTCGAGTGTTGCCATGGCATTTGGGCATCACGATGCTGGGAAGGTCTACCGAGGGCATCAGGACTTCCCCTTCGTCGACACCAGGGTCGCATCACATCTAAGCTCACAGTGAACATGAATAAGTATGAAACTTGAGCGGCTTGAAGGGGTACGTCTCAACCATCTCGCGGTTCATATGAGTAGTCAACTTCTACAGCCCCTAAGGTCCATGAGTGCCTGGAAGGGTCAGGACTCTGGTTCAAGACCTTCCTAACCTTGTTCATGATGCTCCTATGTCTATAAATTGAGAACACGGTGGAAACAGGTTAGCGACCTTGTCATTCCAAGGCTGACTCTGCCGTTATGAACTGGTGAAGTGTTTGCATCAAGCTGCGGACAGGATGACAACAGACAGGCTCGTATTCCCAACGAATAGACGACTGACATTCATCTAATGAAGCATGTTCAAAAACCGACGGCATCCCTCGTACTGTTGTTTCACCGGGCTCAAGCTCACTTAACTCTGCCAGCTTGACAATCGTCTCGCTATTCTATCAAGGCAAAGAGTCAGGGGTATCAAGCAACTACTCACGTCCTTGGTACGGATAAACAGCTAGGACACACGTTATTTACGAGTTTCCCGTGCTGGATGTGGTGAAATGCACCTCCTTGACTTGATATGAAAGACCAGTGTCTCCTCCGACAGAGCATGATGCTCCTACTCGTAGCATCCAGGGAATGAATAGTATGGGCCGAACCAGCATCACAGGCATTAGCATGTGGTCGAACTCTACAACACTAGAACAAATCACTGGAGCCGACGGTTCGGCCCAATGCCGATATCTCTACCCAATCCTTCAACACTCAGCTCCGGCTGTCTTATCGGCATTTGTTCATTGATTCCAAAATTGCGCGACAAAGTTTACATAGTAACCCGACTCTATGAGCTTCCTAGCTGTGACCCCCAACTTGAGAAGGTTCAAGCTCAACTCAAAAAGTCAAAGCAGTTTCACAACTCTCGCCATCTAGGGTTACAACGTTGCACCTCCCTCACAAACAAACTCAAGACTACCAACAGTTACATCTCCCCAAGTTTGCTTCTCTGACAATCTCCCAACTTAGTAAAGGGGCTTCTTTGACCCAAACCCGTGCTTTGAAATCACCTCGGGAGATCTTACCCGGTTCCTTGGGACCGGACACCCAAAAGATTATCTATACTTTCCCTCCAGCTACAGCAACATTGAAACTGACTAGCCAAAAGGATGCCTCAAGCAATCCTCTATAGGCCAAAGCCAACGTCATCCCTTGATTACCAACACGCTTGTGCTTGACTCGCGCACTCAAAAATGTGAACCCAAGGAAAAGCGTCTCCGTTTCTTTCGGTCTGCAAAGATACATACGGGCAAAAAAAAAACGAAAGATCATCCTCGTCCGCGATACTCTCCTAGCGTTTTCTCAGCTGAAAAGCCGCCCGCCTGCCCAGCGCGCAAGGGCCCAGAACAGATCCACGGTCCCCACCTACGTCAAGATGGTGCGAGAGGCCTGAGTCGTTTGTCAAGAAGTTTGAGAAGTGATGTACCTCTTTACTGGTTTTACTATAGGTCGATACTTGCCTTTTGTCACCCGTTAGAGGGAAAAAGCATAGCTCAATGTCCTGACGTTATCGCGCAGCAAAGCAAAGATGATGCAAGAGTTCCAGAAACGCATTTCTTCCCCTCTGACAGCAAGCCCTTCTGCCCCCCGTGGCATCATGATTTCTCGGCGCCATCCGGGGAAGCAGCTCCTGTACAGTAGTAGCCCCCTTTTGGCTCGGACCGAAGTGCTGGACAAGAGTTGGACATCCTTTGTCAGCTGTCAGGACAATACTTTCCGAAGGTTTTGCGGAAAGACCATGAAAATGAGTGCAAGCAAACACGTTCCTTTACTCAGTTTGGATATTCGTCGAGAAAGTCATGTACCCAGGGGGTTGGGTTGATGCCAAGCAATGTTGGTTTGGGCGATACTAGCAATAGTCCCCAGCAACAAGTTCAACACCAACAAAGAGAATCTTCTCTCTCCAACAGCCACCACCTTATCAAAGTTCAAGGCTTCCTGGCAAGAGCAGGTGCCGGCCACGCTTCCAAGCATTCCAGAGCAGCGTAAAGTTCCCAAATCTCCCCCAACCCACCTCCGCCAGACCACGGGCCCTCTCTCTCGCGCTCTTCGCTTCATTTTCTGTGCCGCACACCCACATCTCTCTCGTGCGCCCGAACTGTGATCGACAAGTCTGGCGTGCCCACTTTGTTTCCCGTCAAAGAGGCGCACAGACGAAAAAGCCTAGCTTTCTTTGCGCCCCCCCTCCATCGCTTCCAGACCACACCGCGGTGGGAACAGTGCTCTCGGTGACTGGTTCTTTTTCCAGGGGTGAAAAGAAATTCATTAATCAACTTGCCAAAAAAACAGACTTTCGCTTGAGGGGATTGACCCGTCAGTTTTTTTCCCTTGGGAGCAGACGAGGCTTGCGAGATTAGACTCTGAGTTTCCCTCGTGGCTTTGAGTTTTTTTACGTCAAAGATTCGACTCTACACGCCCCATGTTTCTTCTCTGGAAAACGCCCAAAAAAGAATGCGATAGCTGAAGCACGCACCATGCATGCGTATTGTCGGAAAAGTCGCATCCTTAGAGGAATGCCATCAAGTGGTCCGTCCGTCCGTCTGTCCGTTTCTTGACAACGTTTCCCAAGCATTCCAATCCTCGAAAAACGAACCACAGTAGTTAGCTTCTGCTGCTCGGGGATTTTATTAACTGCAAATCAATAAAAACATGTGCTTTTTCTGTGGCTTATGCACTTCTGGTCACTCTGCTTGCGGTTTCAGAAACGCTGATGATTCCCTGTCTGAGCATATCGTGGACCCGACATTTGCGGTTTTTTTTGTTGTTAGTAGCAGAGGACTTCAAGCAAGCGGTGAGGCCAAACTGGACTATCGATTTTGCTTGTCCATTGCTTCCCTGTTTTTTCCCTTCTCTTCCATATGCCGTTTAATTGGTAAAGAATTATAGCATGCTCCCTGCAAAAGTCAAGACAACGGTGCAGAGGAATCGTCCCATTCTCATGCTTGTCTCACTCAGATTAATCCAGGTTTGAGCGATGCAGTGCAGTCAATCCGGCAGTTATCTCTAGCCAGTCGGGTTCGCCAGAGACAAATAGAGTCAGAGTAAAAAAAGTGTGGGTTGTATTCTCTGGTGACCCATCATCATATCACCCGCAGCAGATGCTCCCTCTTGTTGTCTCTTAGAATAGCTTCTCCTCACCTTGTACTCTCCTCTCCTCTCCTCTCACCTCACCAAGCTCACCTCATCTCGTTGCAAGTGTGTCATAAAAGTGCAAATCCTCTCAACACCATCACCAACACCAGTCCGTCACACTTCCCGCTGTTCCGCCCACGTCCCATCGCCCCAATAATCGTCTCTGACCCATCACGCTACCCTCCCTCTAAAGCC
>JABFFE010000550.1:0-38351 GCA_013623625.1 Fusarium setosum | reverse complement strand
ATGATGTTGCTATGAATGAGTAGATATTGCGCGTCTACTCCGTCGGCGGCTTTCTTCTTCTTTTTAGCTTCGCTGTTAACGGTGCGGCAAGATAGTATTTTATAGTGGTTTCAAGGTAAAAGAGAAAGTCCTATAGGGGGAAGCGTAGGTAGTCTTTATAGCCTCTAAAAGGTAAAAAATAACCTTTCTAGATATATTAGAACTAAGTTTTAACTTATCTATATTAATATCGGGTTTATAATGCTAGAGATATAGAAAGACGCTGTGTTCTTTATTATAGTGAGAGCAAGTTGCTAGCAGCTGCGTATATCAGATAGCATTACTTCCATGTCAGCTCTTCAACCGGTTCACCAGCTCGACATGGCCCCATCTTCTCTCCTGCCGACGCAGGATATCGACGCCATTGTGGCAGCCCAGGAGAAATCCAGACATTGTCCCTACGCCACAGTCTCAGGGCGTCCATCGCCCCCAAAGCCGGCCATCGACATGAAGAATGGTCTTCACGGGCATAAGAAGCTCATCAGGGCGTTGGAGGATAACAAGTCCGATGCATGGATGAAGGAATTGCTGATGTTGCTGCAGAAGGTAGATGTTGAGGTTGTGGTCCTTGACAGCAGACATGGAGGAAGAAGGGAGGCCTTTTATCTTCAGATCCAACAAGCAACGTGTCATCTTGGAAGCCATCTTGGACAAGGTTGACGAAAGCCGGATGACTCTTTCGACGATGCAGCTAGAAGCGTTAATCGGAGAAGTGTTCAAGTGTCGCATGGCATTGATTGGGCCAATGATATGCCTAAAAGATGCTATGTTCTTTTGCTAATGCGCTTCCTCTGAAACATCTCAAGGTGGCACAGTCATAATACCAAAAACCCTGTCACTCTCAATCAGATGGATCAGAGGAAACACATGAGCAATACAACCCTCTGGCTTAACGCAATAGGCATTTCAAATCAGCTCAATGCCGCACAACACAATATTGCAACCGTCATCATGCATGGCTCGGAAGCAGGAAAAAAGAAAAGCCTTGCAGCCTCCAGCGGGGGTCCTTGGGGGGGGCTTGCTTTGTAACCCCCTCTCCACTGTGTTCTTTGTTGTGGTGAAGACAAGCTGTCGGCAGCCGCGTATTTCAGATAGTAACCCCCTCTCTTTAATGCTACCTACAACACTTAAAGCCTCCCAAATTAACGTGCCATTCGTCCTCTATATCCCGCCATGGAACCAGCGCGTGTCAAAGCAGTGAAGGAGGAAGAGATCATTACCGTCTGCGACGTCGAATACCTGTTGGTCCCACACCTCGAGGTATGGCTTCCCTTTTCCAGGCTGATAGTCACTGACCACCGGGTTTTTAGGCCATTTTGAAGCCAACGGAGGCCGACGGCGACGGCCTCAAGCTTGCTTTGGTTTACATCACTAAAGCCAATCAAACAATCTCTGGGTCGGTCCTCAGAGACTTCCGTTCCAACACTCTTGACCGAGATGACGTGTTTCAGGCCGACTTCTTTGTCAATGTCATCTTCTACGGCGGCAGCAAGGATAGTGTCACGGTAGAGCCGGACGCGATTGATGAACTTCGTGCCTGGGGGACCCGGAATTGGACATTCGTCGAGGGAACCCCTGGTGCTCAAGTCGCACCCGGACCATACGTTCTGTTTCGGGGTAAAACATGGCAACCGTGGAGGATCTACTACGACTTCAATGCTTGTTTCATCAAGACCTTTAGGCCTTGGCCCGATGCCGCAGGGAGATGAGTGTCCTTTCCCAACACCTGCACCAGTCTGCCTCAAGCTGACCTTTAACTACTGCCCTAGCTACACTGGACGCCCATGGTGGATTCAATTCCCGGGTCGTGGTGCCCTCCCGTTGCTATTTCAACCCAACCAAGAACCGGCCACTTGAAGGAGCCAGAATCAGTGTCAAGGATAACATCCATGTCGCAGGGCACAAGACCACCTTGTGCAATCGAGCTTGGGAGGACCTCTACCCGCCCGCAAACAAGCATGCAGCCTGTGTACAGACCATGATCGATGCCGGGGCCGTCATTGTTGGCAAGGTCAAACTGCAGGCCATGATTATGCGGGAGGAACCCTTGGAGTGTGTCGAGTTCTCTGCTCCTTTCAACCCCCGGGGTGACGGCTACCAAGTGCCTTCCGGGAGCAGCCATGGTAGTGCAGCCGGAATTGCTTCGTACGATTGGCTGGACTACTCGTTTGGATCCGACAGTTTGTTTCCCTTCATCTCCACGGCTTTATTACTAACTTGTTCCAGCTAACGGAAGCGGCCGCAAGCCGGCCCACTACAATGGTTGCTTCTCCATCCGCCCTTCAACTGGTATCCTGAACACAGAAGGGGTTATTGGCCAATTTGAGTATGTCTAGATACTCGGGAACCGGAGCGGCAGTTGACGTCCTTTAGCAAATTCGACATGCCGGTGTTCTTCGGAAGGGACATCACCAAGTTTGACGATTTCATCTCGACTTGGTATGGCGATTCTCAACAACTCAAGGCCCCCTCTGAGGTACGCTGTTCAACTGCACAATAGCCAAGTTCTGCAATCTAAAAACCTTCAAAGTCTTTAGTCAAGATTCTGTATCCACTCGACTACCTTCCTACCCCGAATGCAAAGCAGACCGCGGTCATTGACAAGTTTGTGAATGGCCTCGAAAAAGCCCTGGACGTGAACAAGACGGAAATATCGCTAGCTGACGCGTGGGCAAAGGATCTGCCTGACGGGTTAGAGAATCGCGATCTCGCAAAATACCTTGAGCTGGTAGGGTGCTTCAGTAAATGTTGGTCGGCCAGCTAACTTGCTTCCTCAGGCTGGAGGTTATCCGTATTACCACGACTCATACGCTACCACCGAGGACTTCAGAAAGGCATATCAAGAGAAGCACGGGAAGCCACCCTTCGTGCACCGATATACACTTTGGCAATGGTAGGCGACTTCGTGCCCTCAATCGAGAGCTTCCAGACACTGACCTTGACTCAGGAACATCTCCAAAGACATCACCATTGAACAACGTGATTACTATTGGCAGCGATCCGAGACCTACCGGAGGTGGCTATTGGAAAAGGTATTCAACGCGGATTCGGACACCATCACCATCATGATCTTGCCAATCGAAGTCGGCAAGCCCAACTATCGCGATAGTACTCCGCCGTACGGCCCCCTTCTCCGTCCACCCGGAACCTTTTATTGATCCAAAATGACAGCCCTTTCGCCATGCTGAGCGGATATGCCTCACTCAACATGTCGCCAATAATGCGCGCATCCGAAGTCACCGCCATCGGTCAGTCTGTTTCTTCCCTCTCTCACCAGCCCTCGTTTCTTGCGTCTTCTCACAGTGCGTTGTAGTTGGCCAAGTGACGTATGACTCCAAGGTGACGAAAAGAGAGGAACCATATCCGATCGGCGTGTCTGTCATTGGAGCCCCAGGTTTGTGCTTTTTCCCGTTGTGATGATTCTCCCAGCTAAGGAGCAACAGGGACTGATCGTATTCTGGTCGGTCTCGTTCAGAAAGGCATGCAAGCTGGTGGAATCCCAACAAATGTCAAAACAGGGGCGTCCATCTACTGAGACGAGCAGGCAATGGATTGGTTCGCATGTAAACTTTAACAAGAACTCGATACCTTGGAACAAAATTCTCAATTGACCCAGCTTACATAATTCAGCATAAGTGCAAACTATTTGTCCGATCTCCCCTTGAATAGCTCATGCCTAAGGCAATAAGAAACGGGTTAATCTCGGACATAACAGGCGTCCAACCAGCACGACCACTCCCATGCTGCCCAGTCTTGGAGAAGGGGCTGTGGAAGATTGTGGCATCGCTATGCCGCCAGCCCCGCCAATATACTGCTGGTTCCCACGTCACGACTGCCCTTAATGGCCACTTGCTAATGGTCATGGGAGCTGTTGAGGAGGCAAGTCTTCCGGGGCATGAACAGACTACACCCCAATTGCTCAGTCTTGGCAGCACCGGGTTCACGTTCAAGTTGAACCAATACATCGTTGTCAAAAAGGCCCGCCCTGGCCGAGATTGCAACTTGGCCAACGAAGGAGCCATTTTCGACATCCTTGAGTGTCATCTCCCTTCGCCGTACATTATCAGAAGTTTCTTTCGAACCGAGAAAGCCATCTTTCTAGAATATGCCACCAACGGGGACCTTGCATCCCTTCTTAGAGAAGAGCAGCGGAGGGACGAGTCATCTCGCCAAGTGATAGAGGTTGCGAAAAGACAGCCGCCGGAGCGTTGCGTTTGCTGGATGAAGCAGCTTGGTGCCGCTGCCGCTTGGCTTGAAGAGCTTGGTCTGGCCCACTGCGACATTCGTCCTGGCAACATGCTCTTGTGTTCCGCTGGACAAGTGAAGCTAGCGGACTTTGACCGTACTCTCAAGATAGGAGAGGATATGCTGTCTGGAACAGAGCCGTTTGCTAGACTGCTTGGCGGGGAAGGCGGGCCAGATCGCGGGACGTATGGCAAGGCTGGCTGCCGAACCGAGCAGTTCGCCATTGGGTCGGTCTTCTACTCATTAACCCGCGGCTACGATCCCTTCGAGGACCAGTGGTGGGGTCCTGATCACGGTCCAATCCGTATGGAGAAGCTGCAGAGGATGGAACTTCCCCTAATAGGCCACTTGGAATACGATGGGGTCATACAAAGTTGTTGGCATGGCCAATACAAATCCATCACAGAACTCGCTGCTGGTATTGTGGCTTTGGATGGAAATGCCTGGGAAGTCATATGTGACGAGGATCCTCTTTGGGTCAAAGCCAGGGTACATGAATCTGAGACGATAGCCCAAAGCGGTATTTTAGAGCAATTGGTGACCTGCTAGCTACGCTGTCTTCTGATGATACAGGAATATCGCCTTTATCTGGTTTGTGGAATTATTCCTGTCACCAAATACAGCCAACACACAAAAAGATTCATACCATCAGGCAAGTCTAGGTTGACCGAACCCATCTACCAGCCGAATTCCTGACAAACACTTTGTTCAATATGCAGTCCCCGCAAGGATCTGTCTCCACTGTAGAGCCCAGGTATTCTTTCCGCTTGATAGTCCCGTAGTTGCCACAGTTGTCCGGCCGATGAATGAGCATGGCTGCCTCCTCAATGATATATTGGGAGAGCTTTGTCTTTCGAGGGACCAGAGACTTGCACATCTCGACTATGGCTTTGTGAGATTGACAACATATTCTCAGGTGGTATCAGGGCCTTACACAACAGTCTAGTTCCGAGTAGAAAACTAGAAAGAGTTGGACGGTTGTACCTTGGGTTTTCAAGATCTACCTCTGAAGAGCACCCAACCTGCGGCCCACAGGCGTATATAATCGACTCTGGCGAACCATGGTCAGCTGCATCAGTACCCCAGTAAGCGAGCTGACTGCGTGAAGGCCGTCACAATGCAGTGCAAGAAATGCCTCGTGCCTGTAAGCTTTGTTCACGATAGCCGTCGCCCCCCTGGGTCCCTGATTACCCGTCGACTACGGGGTGAGTGTCTGGCCGGGCAATAGAAGCCATTTCCAACACTGCATATGCTGTCGAGACCGGCAACGATCGTCAAGATTGGAAAGGTGACACTGGTTGCGAACCAATCATCGCAGACCCCTTAACCTCTCTCTGATCTGCCCTTGCTCTTTGTTATGCCCTCAGAACTGGTGCCCAACCACATTCCCTGATATCGATGACTCTGGCAGAACCATAGTTGATACCGCCAGGCACCCGCCGTTTTGAAAAGCCACCAAGGGCCGTCGGCCGAAACTATTGGGCGTGGCAGGACGAGGCTCTGGAAGTCCCAGTCACCTGCATCGTGTCACCGTCTGCGCCCAACGCGGGGCCAGGTTTGGATTGCATTGCACTTTAAGCAGCCGCCCAAAAGATCCATCCTAAGTGGTGGTGACGAAAGAATGTTGTGCAAAAACAGCGCGCGGAGCAATACAATTTGACCCCTAGCCGTGTTTTCATACTCGAATGCTGTGCACCAGCCCGGTTTGAATTGAAGTGTTTGAGAAATGCCATTGCCCACTCAAGACTCCCTGGCGAACTGCTCCTAATCGAGCCTGGTGACAGGGTCAAGGAGCAGTCCATCAAGAAACAACATGTTGTAGCGGCCATATTCATCGTTGCCGATAGGAACAGGTTCCGGGTTATTCGGCAGGCGGGAGGTAAAGCCGTGGGAAAGGAATAACCCCACGGTCCTTGCAGTCTTGATTGTCCGGATGGTGTACTCTGGGACACCGACCTCGTGTGCAAAGGTGCTCCAAAAGGCATGGTACAAAGCTTGATGGCCCTCGTGCGGGATCCAGCCTTTTCGGAGGTTGAGCTCCCCCGTAAGAAACTGGATAGAATGAAGGTTCATCCCGAATGGGCGGGTTTCGGCTTCGGCCCAGTCAATCACCCCGGTCAAATGGCACTCCTCATCAACCATGATATTGCCCTCCCCAAAGTCTCGGTGAAGCAGTACCATGGGCAAAGAAAGCACATCGTCCATTGACTGGAGGCAATCCTGGATGATTTGGTGAAAACGAGACGGTAGGGCAGAGAGCAACCGGTTCAGGTCGTTGGTAAATTCCTCACGCAGTTGGTTGCGGTAACCTACGTCCACCTCCTGGGGAGCGTTCCACGATGCAGCGAAGAACCTGCGGGTGTTTTTAGCGCTTAGAAGAGGATCAGATCGAATGGGTATGAGGCGTACCTTGCCACGTCTTCCATTGCGTTCATACGCCAGTGGCAGGCTTCAGACGAGCTCCAATCGTGAACCAGTCTGAAATCCAGGTACGTGGTACCACGAATGCGACTTATCAAGTATACGAGGAGCGGTTCTTTTTCATCGTCTGGTCCATCGGCCCCCAACTGGCCGGAAAGTTCCAGTCGCGGTGCCAGGGACGGATAGATGTTGTTTGCCAGCGCACTAATCTCAGTCTTGAGTGCCATCGACCGAAGGCGGAACTGAACGACGAATTCGTCCTCTATCCCAGCGTAGACCGAGTAGCTGCAGTTGCCCTGTATCTCGACCGGGACAATCTGGCCCCCAGCAAGCTGTCGTGCCTTGGCATCGCACTCTGACCGGGTAACGGACGTTTTGGCAAAGAAATTGGCAATGGCTGACTCAAGGCTGTATACCTCGTAGACAGGACTCATGGTCGGCTGCGAGTCGAAGGCGCAGTACAGTAGGTACCCTGATGGAGGAGGCGAAAAGCTTATTCCCAATCGAGCTTCGCCTCGCTGAGAGCCTGCCGATATAGCACCGATAGTCATGTGACCTCCCTGCACCAGGGCCGACCGCCTTGTGCCGTTATCCGTGATATTATTAGGTATCCCAAGTTCAGGTACTTGGGACCCTGACATGTAAGGCCCCTCTTTTCTCCCGTGTAAATATAATTTTATTGCACGGCTTATTATGACGTATGTTGTAACATTTTTCACAGGTCTAATATCGTACAAATTGATATAAACTAAGTGGGAATAAATTCTCTAGTTTTCTACTTTCCCCCGCATATTACGCTATATCCAATCAGGATGACAAGTTCGTAGATTTTATGGGGTCAACTCTCCCCACTTGGTTTGCATCAATTTGTCGAGTGGTCCGTAAACCCGGCGAGGGAGGATAAAGCTGGTGCTTTCATTAACACCGTTGTCTCTTAAAAACCAGAGCCCTTTCTCACATGGCAGGCGTCCCTTATTATTTCTCAAGAGCGCTCTCTGAGTGAAAGGACTCAAGCAGTATCTCTCTTGTTTATTTGCAGCTACAAACCATCACCCAGTGTCACCTCGAACTTGCAACGTTCAAACAACCGCAATGAAGCTCCTCGCGGGAATAGTCTTCTTTGCTTTATCATGTCTTGTTTCTGCCAATCCGTCGACTCATTCCAAGGTTGCAACGGGCACTGGCTCATTCGCCCATCAGCTTAATGATGGCGTGTGCGAGACGCATGTAAAGCAATGGTCCGGCTACGTCAACGTCTCGAATACAAAGGATCTATTCTTCTGTAACGTTGCCCTCTCAGTTGCATGTCAACAGTCACTAATGAGGACTGAAATTTAGGGTTCTTCGAGAGCGAACACGAGCCGGAAAATGACCCAATTGTCCTCTGGCTTAATGGGTTTGGCACCTCACCTTATCACCGAACTTCTGCTTACCTGCGGATATAGGGGACCAGGAGCATCGTCATTGGTTGGACTATTCCAGGAGATCGGGCCTTGTACCATTCCCAAGGGCAGCAACAGAACACTCTACAACCCGTATACGTGGGGCAAAAAGGCGAACCTACTCTTTCTCGAGTAAGTTTCCATATCGTCCAAAAACAATAAGCGTATAACTGACGCCAACTAGTCAGCCAGCAGGTGTTGGTCTCTCAACTGCAGCAACAGCCGCTGACATCCCGGTCACTCTCAACACAGCTGCCGACGACTTCAATACCTTTCTCAGGATATTCTTTACTCAGCTTCTCCCACGATTTAGCGGCAACAAGCTCATCATTGCAGGTGAATCATTTGCAGGATCGTACATTCCCTACTATGTCGATGACATCCTACAAAAACAGGCCGCGAACAAGTCAGATGTCTTCACAGGAAAAATCAGCTCTATCGTGCTTGTAGATGCCGTTGTGGAAAGCAGCTTCATAGCTACTGGACAGTACGACATGGTCTGTTACCCTCCTCTTGGTCCCTTGTTGAATGCGACTGCCTGCAAGCAAATGGCGGCATCCGTCCCGGGCTGTGAAGCCAATGGCAGACGATGCTTAGAGACTAACTCGATGGACGACTGCGCATTGGAGGCTTGCGAGCTGCTAAATGATTCGGTGCAATCCATGGTTGTTGAAGGAGGATTGGACCCATATGACCGTACGTCCCATGATTGTAACAACAACCCTATTATGCGCAAGTACTGACAATGCTTTGCATCAGCTCGCATCCCATGCCATGGCCCCCCGACTTGTGGTGCTACCGAAAACAGAAAGGGAGGGTCTATCGCTAAGTACATCAACAGCCCAGAGCGACGACACTTGCTTGGTATTCGTACGGCTCACTATACCAATGTTAACATGGACATTAACCGTCGTTGGTCCGTGTCTGGCGCCTCCCTCTTGCCAACATTTAGCAATCTATCCTCTATCATGAACAATACGGAGTTGAGGACTCTGGTTATTAACGGGAACCTTGACGTAGTAGTGTAAGTCCTCTTTGCTACCCACAAGCTTGCTTATAATGCTTACCCGACATAGCCCGACTATTGGTAATATTCGTATATATGATAATCTTCCTTGGGACGGTCAAGCCGAGTATAGACATGATACCTTCCGAGACTGGCACTGGGAAGAAGCTACCAGTGGAAAAGTACAGAAGGGAGGCCAGCTCAAAGGCGTCGATCGACTATTCTTTGTTAGTGTTGATAATGCTGGTCATTCTAGTCCTGGGGATCAGAGACAGGCTGTACAGCATATTGCTACACAATGGATCACGGAAGCAGGGGAGTTTGTTAAGAGGCAGTGATTTATATTTTATATATAAATACAAATATTTTATCAACTCTATGCCTAGAGTAGACCTAGAATTGTCTTCCTTTGCTAATATATCTCCTCTGATCTATCCAAGAGTGGTAGAGTAATAATACAAAAGGCAAATCAAAGGTATTAGTTAAAGACCTATATAGCGGTGGCCTATGGAAAATGGTGACGCTTGGCAGCAACGGTCAAGCCCTTGGGTTTTATTAATAACTATATACTCTAATTTAACAAATATTTTTTACTCCGACTTCTGGGCTCGATGCCATAAACAGCCGTGAAAAGTGATACTCGGAACTAGCTTGCTCCATCGCCTTGTTAATCCATCGCCACAACCTCTTGTCTGCCACAAAATTCGGGTTCATTTCCGACATCAATGTCAGTTTTCTTGCAACGGCAGGTCCATCAGACTCGTCCGTATGTCCACTCTCGTTGTCTTCCCGCTCATCTATGCCTTCCTCTTCCTCTTCATCTTGGAGCAGCTTGGCCAAGAGTTCCCTGCCATAGTCTTGCATACTCTCCTCGTGCAAGAGCCGAGGAATATCGTCTGAGCTTTCCTGATAGACGAGTCCATACAGGGCCTTGAAGAGTGTGTAATCTTGGGTAGAAAGCATCCGAATCAACCGAGAGAAATGCCACATCATGTCAGCCTTTTCCCACTGCTCCGGATCGAACTCTCGACCGGGTTGTCTAAAGCCCGCCCTAAAGGCAGCAACAAGCGACTTCGTTGGGGGCGAGGTTGAGCCACTAAACCCCGGAGTAGCAAGCAACTCGGTTATTGGGCCGGCTGACGTAGAGCCCCAATCAATAATGCAGGTTATGCTGAGATTATCATCGACAAATATGTCGCCAAGATGGAGATCGGGATGGGAGAGCGTAAAATGTCTACTTGTCGAGGTAAGGTAAGGGATCATTTTGTGCAGGAACCGCCCAACAATGCAGTATGAAAGCCGGTTTTTGCTCCCTTCGACCTTGACCTTGTCGTCAGTCGAGCAAAAAGTACGCCATCTCTCTATAGCTGCACGGTAACTGGTCCAGTCAGGATATTCAAAAGGGTCAGGAATCGGTGCCAAGAAGGCATAAGGTGTGAGTGAAGGTTCCTTGGCATGTGATATAAATACCGATATCAAAGAATCGAAATATTGACTCTCTTGATGGAAGGGGCCCTGATCTATGGCTTCAAGCTCATCCCTCCATTGCCAAAGGAGTGCTGGGCTGAGACACTCTCCAACAGAATACTTGCCGTCGCGGTCCTCAAATAAAGATCCAATCTTGTCAAAACAAATATCTGATAAACTGGACAGAATTGTTCCGAGCTGGCTCATTATCTTCTCTCGGTCTTCACAGATGGGCAGACGTGACCGTCGCGCGGGATAGCCTGGTACTCGAGAAAGCTCAACCCAGTCATACTCGGACAGAGCACGGCCAGAGGCCTTGCTCATGAGGATATATGGCACACCAATGTCATTGTCGCAAGAGCCACTGTTTTCGGCATGTCAGCCTCCAGAACCCATGTCGACATGCGGACTGGGACCCTCGACTAACCTGAAGGAATATACTTCTGGGACTGGGACCGAGCTGTAAGCTCTAAGATACTTTAGTGTAGAAGCTTCACTGATGAGCATCTTGGAAGCAGATTCATCTTTGAGGATTGTGTCTGGGCCACAGCGCGGGGAACGAAAAACCCATTCGACCCCGTCGTCAAAGGTGATGAATACGACCCAATTAAGGCTCCCAGTCTTGGGTCTCTTCAACACATCGGAAGTGCAGAGCCGGCCCCGGAGCTTGGCAGCTAGAGAAAGAAGCGCATCAAGATTAAATTTAGCATATGCAAAGATCTTTTCTCGCATAGTTGTGGGCTCGCGGATAATGTCCAAGGAAAGAGGACTATGAGTGCGAGGTGGGCAGTAACATCGGCTTGAAAGTGAGACCTCAGCTATGTGCCGCACGTGATTCAGTGCAAATGACCCAACCACCCTCAACCTTTGATGCGTATCCCATTTTCTAGAACATGAGTATAAGTTGCGTATCCTAGATTTGGGTATGAATGATGCAGGGTTGTATATGATAACATGGGAGAGCTTACTATTATTCCGACGGCTATTAAGTACAGCCACGCAAGCGGTACGGGTTCATGTCACTGCAATCGCCATACGTCACGTAGCAGCTTAAAAGTGAAGGTATCGACGAATGATGATTTAAACTATCTCCATGATAGGGCTTGACGGCTCTGGTGGTTGTTAGATAATTATGTCAGCATCGGGTTTATTATGATGAGATGTGGAAAGACACGGCGTTCTTTGATGTTGTGAAAGCGAGCTGCCCTTGACGGAGCAGCACAGCGGTTCAGACAGTTCAGGGTGGCCGCTGTTGGTTGCGAAGGTCTGTTTTTCTACTTCCTGGAAAGTTGGGGGCTTGATCTGTATGAACATGGGTTGTAAATCCCTCGTTCCGTATCAGTATTCTCTATTGGACATGGATGCGCTTGGATCCCCAGCTCGGCGGGTAGCAGCAGAAAATAAGGGTGGGGGCGAGTTCTCGAGTGTTTCAGCCAGAACCAACATGCATAGAGCATCGCAGTTGTATTTCCAGGCGATACGCTGCACTACAGATGCTGTCGCGAGAGCCAATTATTAGAACTCCATGGGGCTATGCTTGATTAGCTGCCTGATGAGGGGCTGGTGCATCGGAAATGTGCAGCAGGAGCCGTCTTTTTTCTTCTTCTATTTTCCCCTTCCTATTAATACAGAAACGACTCAAGTTATTTATTACCTCTGTTTCTCTTATTTTACGTAGCTCACAACCATCTATCAAACAGCATTGCTCCACCATGTCAGAGGAACTGTGCGATCCCTGCTTATCGATTCCCTGGCATGATCTGCTTAACAGCAAGGAGCAGGCTCAATCTATGACCGAGTTTTCCTACCATCCGACACCCGCCAACGATGTCCAGAATATCCAGTGTATCCTATGCCGCGCACTTCGGACTTCCCGCCCAGACCATACCTTCGACCGTGTCAAGGTCCGCGTCGAGTCCATGGATGGGGTCTCACCGACTGAAGGCGAGGTGGCCTCGGGAATGCGTATCGTCAAGTTTGAGCAGTCGTTGACTGAACGGCATACGCTCTTGATTTGCGAGTTTAATGTCTGCTTCTCGAAAGGTGAGTGTGTATCTCGCTCTTCAGATCACTTAATGATTGGGACGCGACACTCTACATGGTGGATGATGTCTCGGTGGAAGAACCCTGATTGACGACTTTTCTCAACTAGACAAATCCGACGATTATCCCTCCAACGGGCGTCTGGTATTGAACGGAACAAGCTCTGAGTTGCTTCGCAGGCCTCGCGACTGGATGACAACATGCATCCAGTCGCATGTTAAATGCGGATCAATGAATTCACCCCCACTACTACCAACTAGGGCTTTGCATATTGGGCTACAAGCAGACGACAACATCCGTCTATGCGAATTTTCCACAGAGCACCGCCATCAGTATGCAGCCTTAAGTCACTGCTGGGGGGCGGCGCAGACGTTTACCACGTCTGCAGAAACCTTGGAAGCTCGTAAAAATGGATTCGAGTTTCACCAACTCCCCGCCACGTTCCAAGATGCCATCACTGTCTCGCGGTACCTTGGGCTCGAATACGTCTGGATCGACTCGCTCTGCATCATCCAAGGCGATTTACTTGATTGGACAAGAGAATCGACACGAATGAAGCAGATCTACTCCAACGCTACCGTCGTCCTCGCAGCCTCCAGGGCGGCGTCAGGTGCGACGGGGTTTCTTCAGCAACGAACATGCGGCGAGATAATCGCCCTTCCGCCTCAGCCGGATGGTCGAGCACCGCAAATGTATCTTCAGCGGGTTCTACAGCGAGTTGATCCATCAATTGATCCTCTTGTATCGGAACCCCTTCACAAGAGGGCCTGGGCTTTTCAGGAACGACATCTCGCTACTCGAATGCTCTCGTTCACTTCCCATCAAATATTTTGGGAATGCAAAACAGTCTTCCTCGCCGAAGACGGAAGGGAAAAGGGGAGCCCGCCCTCACTCGTCGAACACCTTCAACCTGTGAGCGACAGCGCCCACACTACACTTCAGTCGTCGCCCGAAGAGCTCGAGCAGCATCGTCGTTGGTATACCTTGGTCGAAGTCTACATGTCTTGCAGATTGACATTCGCCTCCGACCGTCTACCCGCCATTTCAGGCCTAGCCGAATTGTTCGGGCGGCAAACCCACGATGCTTATCTCGCGGGCGTTTGGAGAGAAAGCGTGGCGATCGGGCTCTTGTGGCGACGATATAAACAATCCGAGCTAGACAAGCCAGCTGGAACGCGAATCCCGTCTTGGTCTTGGGCATCAGTGGAGGGAGAGATTGAGTTTTCCATTTACACTTGGTTCAATGAATTCCCACGAGGACTCGAATACTTGGCCACACCACTGCATGACCGGAGATTGGAAACTGGCCTTGGCCCATTCAGCGACGTACAAAGCGGACCTCTGACGTTGGATGGTCCAATGTTCCCGATTTCAGGCTGGAGGGGCCCATTCGACATGAGCCAATTCCCGGAGCTGACCGTCGGCGGACCTGGGGTTCATCTGCGCAGTTTTGGGCTCTTCCATCGCGTCTTTGATAGGCTCTTCGTCGTCGAAATTTTGGGCAAGACTGTGCTGATTTCTGGCACAATTGACTTTCCACAGAATCACAGGGATCCTACTGATCTGTTCGTGTTATTCCTTGCCGCAGCTCCGTCGTCACTCACGGAAGCCGACGTACAATCAGAATTCGCCAACGAGGGACTGTTCGGATTGGTGGTTCAGAGGAAGAACGAGACGGACCGTGTTTTTTCCAGAGTAGGTCTGGTTCATGGAAGGCTGATGGAGGAAAACAATCTTCTCTCGGATCAAGAGACATTCGATATCTATCGATCTTGGAGAAAGCAAGACTATCTATGCTCGAGAAGGGGGTCGACAGCCACAGTCGGGTGGCAGAAGCTGGCCCTGCGTGAGGCCAAGAGCAGCGTGCTTGAGTTGGTTTAGAAATTTCCATCAATTCCCTCGCCGAGAATGACGATGTTTTAAATTGCGATTGCTCAACAAGATGCTGCCTGACAATCTATTACGTCCAGATGAAAGATGCCTGCATCGACCAACGCATTCTTCAGTTCACCAACTTTACCACCTTCCAGCAAAAGCACATCGTCATGTGTATAATGATAACCTCCCCGAGTTGTAATACACTTCTGCTTTGCTTTCCATGACTTGAGCCCGTCCTTGTCTTCAAACTGCCATCCAGTCACTTGATTGCCCAGAGTATAACCAGGGGACACCATGGTCTCCTTGAGTAGAATGGTCCCAACCTTTTCCCCCCATGACAAACTCGACGCATTCCTCCTCCGTTTTATCAGATAGCACCTGAAGACCTAGAAGGCCTTGGAGGTTTTTAGACTGGAGGTGCCGAGCCAGTTCACGGAAAAACTCTGGTTTCGCATCAGACGTAGCACATGGGGGCCCGGTGCGATACTCGTATAGCAGGAAGCTGCCGTCATGGGTCAGAATAAAGGTGTGGCCGTGAACGTCGCCAAGGTTGACCTGGCTCATATGGATGGCTTTGGTCCAATACCCGGATAGCTCCGGCTCGTAAGATCCCAGCATAATGGAATCCGCTGGGAGCTTGAAATGTCCATGAATCAGATGGATGCCAAATTTGCCATGAACATCGTGTCGAATAAATATCTCGGCCAAGTCATCAAGGTCGCGATCGGAGACCAACAGTTCGGTGAAATTGTCATGTTGCCCGGTTGTAACTATCCGTAGCTAGTTTAGTACAAGTACGACATCCAAATTACAACATCAGCTACATTCGCGCTGACTCTCTCAGAAGAGAGGCAGTAGGTGCGGCGCCCAGACTGATGGCAGGGTTTACAGCCTGCATTTCCATAAAATAAAAGCCACTTCCACGAAAAACTGTAGTCTCGCACCTTGTAAGGGATGAATTCAAGTGGCCAAGGATTTGTACTTTGTTTAAAGGGGAGTGGATGTTTGCTACATGACAAGAGCTCAGCGAGGAAGACATCGGCGTACAGAATAATTATGCTGAGCTATGCATGGTATGCATTGGTGCCCAACTTATCTTGAGGGTGCCCAAATGTATGGGTAGTACACGGGATGCTGTACTTGCCTACCTGCAACTCTCACCGACCCAGTGAGTAATCGCACGTGGAAGACTTACCGGTTGATTCTACTCCCTGTTAGGGCTTTTCGGAGCGAAAGTCAGCCCAGCAGCTCAATTGGCTGCGAGCCCCGAAGTAAGCCGTTATCGGCGATTGGATCGGAATGCGAAGGGGTCTTTGGATCGCGAAGGAGGCTTTCGAGGAATGGGCTAAGGGCCCTTCGCACGCAGGCATAAGGCTAGGCCGAAGTAGCTTTGATAAATATAATTAAGACCTTACTAAATATATCAAGGGATTTATGTATAGAGCTTAGAGGGTAAGAATCCAGACCGTTATCTATTATTACCTACCTTGGTATCATAACTCCGCCGCCCTCAGAGGGATCAGAGGAAACACGTTAGCAAAAGAACACGGTATCTACAAACCAACATGCATCGAGCATCGCAGTCGTAGTTCCAGGCAACAGCCGCTATAACCAACCCGCAAAGCATCCTGGGCACTCTAATCCCACTCGAGCGCTTGTAGCTTGCGTGGTAATGATTACCAAGCCTACATGCATAAACCTTCAGGGCGATGTCGGCATTATGGGGAACAAACGTGCATGTCTCGAATCACACCCTTCCAGCCATTCGGCGATACCCCATCTCTTAACTTTTTCTCCCAGTCAATTCTTTATCCGCTCAAAATGCCAATCATCACGTCTGATGACGACTTGCCCAAGTCACTCAACACCCCGGCAAAGCGCGCCGACTGGGCCAAGAAGCTTGTCGCAGAGCACTTGGGCAGTCCATCTGCCCGCATCGAGAATCCTCCGATGCAGGGATTGTATAGCAGGACTCTTTTTCCCACCTTGAAAGACAGTCGTCAAGTTGTGGTGCAGTTTCGCACTGAGCAACTCGACGTCGATGCTTTCAAGATAGCCCGCCAAGCACTAGGCCCATACGTCCCTGACTGTCAAGCACTCCCTAGCAACGAGTTGCACGACGACGGCGTTTGGGCCTACTGGATGACCCGCATGCCGGGAAAGATGTGGCTGCGCGGGGTCGCCGGAAGAGGTGCCCAAGGCCGGATTGCCGTCAGCAGGTCTCTTGGGCGTGTCTTCTCCGGGGGCTTCCTCGCCAAGGACAGCAGCGAGGCCGTCAGAAGGACAATTCACCCTCATCTTGAAGCTATCCTCGGAGCCATCCAGGACTCGAGGCTAGACGAAGCAATACCCTATCGAGAGACCTTTGAGAAGTTTCTCGGCAGTCTCAATGAGTTTGCAAAACTCCCTCTTTGGATCGCACATTACGACCTAAACGAACTCAACGTCCTCATCGATGACGAATGCACAGTCACAGCCCTGGTCGATTGGGAACTGTCCACTCCGCTCCCATTTGGCGTTGGCTTCGGCCGCATCCACACCATTGCTGGAGAATACACTGGCGGCGAGTTCCGGGTCCCGGAGGAGTTTGAGGCTGCGGAGCGGAACTTCTGGGGGGAGATGTTCAACGGCATGCCGGCGGATATTTGCAACTTATTGCAGGACCGTATCGATCTGGTCCAGGATGCCATTGCCCTTGGCACCTTGCTCGACTGTTTCTTCTTTCATGATGGTAGCGTAGGCTGCAGCAAAATAATGCTGAAGGCGTTGCCAAAGCTCCTTACTTATAGGCTTCCCATTGTTAGAAAGGATGGGCCTCCCTATACCTGTTGAACGAGGCATCTGGTTACGCGATGGTATATATTGGAGGGAATATTCTGGCAGAGTCATGGCATATTTAGAGCCGGGGCACATGATTGGGTCTACTTAGACAGCCTTGCGATTACATGTACGACTCATCATCTCCTTCCGTGGCAAGAAATTGACGCTTTTGGCTATTTTCCCCAGCCAAGATACTTGTGACTTGTTTATCTACCTACCCTTTACCTCTGTTTTATTGCGTCCTGCCTTCTTTGCTCCTCTTATCGATCGATAAGACGGGCCGGGCTGAAAGAGCCGTGCCCCCTTCTTTAATACTCATTCTGATCTCGAGGCACATATCTTAGTTGTCTTGCCAGGATACCTCGATTCACTGGATCTGTCAGCCGAGATCTTGCAACTCGGTGCGTGTGGGCGGGTGAGGATCTGTTCATCGCTGAAAGAAGCATGCATAGGGGCTGCCAGTATTTAGGAGTAGGGAATGGACAGCCTTGACTTCAGGTGATCGATTTGGCCCAAAGCCGAGGCGTGTGCACCTTCTTTACTGACCACTTCTGGAGCTTGACATTCGGGATCGCTGCGTCTCTGTAAAGCAAAGTCATGATCGTCAAGACATAATTCTTGGTTGTCCAGAAAGAAGTAGCGGGGCTTAGGGGAAACAGACTGACCTAAGTTATATTGAGGGAAGCCTACTGTTTAGTGTCCCATGGTATGGTCAGTACTCGGGATGTACATGAGACTTTCAAGGCCAGCG
Organism: Fusarium setosum; assembly: GCA_013623625.1. Classification (NCBI taxonomy): domain Eukaryota; kingdom Fungi; phylum Ascomycota; class Sordariomycetes; order Hypocreales; family Nectriaceae; genus Fusarium; species Fusarium setosum. Next base: position 20,239 of record JABFFE010000550.1, on the reverse strand, counting down.
TTGGACCCAGATGGGTCGTCCAGGGTCATCTTGAGACCTACAACATGGATGGGGGCACAGCGTGCTTGAATCAGTTTTCAACATGTTGGATGGGACGATTTAGGATGTCTGGAATAGTTCAATTACCATAAACTTCGAAGTCAACAGCCGAACCAGCCTGTGCCCCTTAGCACTCGTTCGAGTGAAAACTAGGAGGCATACTACGTTTCCGTGATGATCAGTTATTGCTTGTTGTTTTACATTGGCTTTTCGTACAGCAGGGACTGTACACTAAACAATCGAGTCCAAAATATTAATCCAACAGTTAACCGAACCTTACTGATTCCCGACGTACACCAGTACCTTATCAATCAATAGCTCTCTTACCTATTCTTCCAAAATTTCGAAGAGTCTGCTTTTAGAAGCTTCAACTGGTTTAAAGAAGTTAAAGCCCGATTAGCACCATAACCATTTTACCACTGTTCTGCCGCTTATTGGGGGTGTATGCGCGTGCCAAATGTCAGAAATTGCTCATCATCGTCAGGAGACCGAGATAGCATTAGGTTTTCTTAGTTGTGGACCAAAACTCGATGCTGCAGTGAGTGATGGGATGCAACTATAGGACACGCAGTGCATTCATGAACGGCCTACATCTTGCCGCACATTTTAGAAATTCATTTCCTCACGGAAACCTTACTTGGAAAGCACGATATTAAAGTCTTCAGACCGCCTGGGTTGGACAACTCTCGTCTGGGCCTGCATAGATGGGCACAAGGCTGTTGACAGTGGGCTTTCTCCTTTAAGATTGATGGCTATGGAAGAGGTTGGAATAGATAGGCAGGACTATCGTACCAGGATACACCGCTCTATTATGGATTCCATGCCTTAGAAGAGGCAAAGAGGCCAGTTAGAAGATAAAAGAAGCCAGTTTTCGACACATTGCAGTATCCCAACAAACCCCAAACCCAATAACTGCAGAACACCCAACCTTGTTGAATTTTTCAATGCAAGAGAAAAACTTTGATCAGCAAAGATGAGACTTGCATCTGAAGAAGCCACTTTTCCTCAACTTTGTTTGGACCGGACATGTAAACCAAACTCGAAGCCCCCCAGTTCATGGTTCTCAAGCTTTCCTGACAATCTTTCATTTTCCACAATGACTTCTCGTCTCACCAGATCCATGACCCGCAAGTGTGCGGCAAAAGAAGCACTACCCCCAGAAATCGTGTTTTACATCCTAGAATGGCTGACGGTACTACACCATGAGTCATTTGACGCAGGAATTCGTCTCTCGAATTTTGCTTGTGTCTGCACACGTTGGCAACGGTTTGTAGAGCGAGCAACGTTCCATCACTTGGCGTTGCATCCAGCCGATATCCGGAAATTCGCACGTCTTGCTCGCCGTCACCGGAGAGGCTACATAAAGCACCTTCTTCTGGAGATACCCATCACAGACGACGCTAAAGATGCTGATGGTAGTGACCTTCCAAGTCAAAACGATACCTTTACGCAAGCAATCTCACGGCTTTGGAAATTCCTCTCTACGTGGGAGAAGCGAGACGGCCTCACAGTCGAACTCGGCATCTCTTCATCATTCGAGAAGAAAATGGCTCCTTTCGACTTCAAAGACGGCCGCATGTCCTATTCCGGGTTTCTAGAACAAGGTCTTCCAGAATCGATCATACCCAGTCCACATACAAATCCCTTCAGTCGCTTTCAAAACCCCCCCACCGATCCAGCCTTCCTGGACCTGTGGAGATGCCAGAAATGGTGGTTCCTGGGCTCACAGCCCCTCGAATTTGAGTTCAGGGTTGGGAACGACCAAAATGCTTCCGCTCTTCCCAAGGCAGAAGTCATCACCCGCCTACTCATCCGTCGAAGATACTTTCGAAATATCGGTCCAAAAGCTTTGTCCGACTTGTTTAAAGCTACCCCCTGCATTGAGGTCTTCCACATTGAGCGGTGGTGTTACGGCCGGAGAAGACACGATCGAGAGTGGGATAAGGGTCAGTACCGCCCAATTTCCCAGCATAGATAGAAGAGCACGCTAACTCGTGATAGCTTCGGTTGCGCTCGGACTTGGCTTACCCTCTTCATTAAAACGATTCAGCTTCTATGACGAGTTCGATACTGCGTACCACCATCTATCAGGGGCAATGAGAATACCACGTTCAAATGGCCGATTACTAAAAGCCCTGAAAGAAAACAGCGCAGGAAATCAACTAGAGCACCTCTCTGTATCTTTCGCATTCGATGCTCGGGACTTCTTTTCGCCCAATCATCACAATTGGACCTCTTTGGTAACAGTTGCACTAACGTCGGATGTTGTTGTACAGCATTCCAACTTTCTGCTCAACGATCTGCTTGTGGGAATAGCGAAGGCTGCGAAGCACATGCCTAGGCTCGAACTACTTGAAATTTGGAACTATAAGACTGGAGCAAGAGAAGCTGGTATCTTTCGTTACGAGAAATCAGATCGGACCGGTAGTATTATCTGGCAGGGTACTTGGAGCTTCAGAATATCGAAGCAAGTCAAACAGATGTGGCAAGAGGTAGCCGCTGGGCCAGACGGCAATGTCTACCATCTCCATGTAGAAGCCATCAGCCTCCGACCTGAGGGGCTCATGAGTCTGAGCTCAATCTACCCATACCTAAAGCTAAAGAAACATATTCTTCATGAAGCGTCATGGACGCTGGTATAGAAGTCACAAGACAAGAAAAAGAGTTTGTGTACCAGTCATGGCATATTTAGAACTGGGGCACATGATTGGGCCTACTTAGACAGCCTTGCGATCACATGTACGGCTCAACATTGTCATCCATCATCATCTCCTTCCATACCAACAAATTGACGCTTTTAGCCAATTCCCCCAGTTAAGATACTTGTGACTTGTTTATCCATCCAATATTTACCTCGATTTTATTGCGTCCTGTCTTCTTTCTCTCTTTCTGCTGCACTTACTTTTCTCCGGTGGCCCTTGCTCGTGTGCTTGTCTTGTCCGCCGACAGAATAGCTTGCTCTTCCTCGTCCAGTTCATCACCTTGTTCATCTCCCTCACTTGTTTCAACATACACGCCATCCATTTCCCACCAACCCCAGTGAGACTTCCGGCTCCACGGAGAGGTTTCCATCTCATCTCTCAAGTCGGCAATGTCGCCTTCTATCGTTCCAACCACGGTATCCATGTCACCAAACTCAATCTCCTTCTTGACTCCTCGGTACCAGGAAGCCAGCTGATGGTTCTGCCAGTCTGTCTTCTCGTTGACCAGCGGGCCTATCCTGGCGGTTGCAGTCGTCCTGTCTCGATTCGATAGTGCCTCGAGAACGCTTTGAAGTCTATCGATATCTTGCTGTAGATTTCTATCCCGAATCCCCTGATAGAGCTCCACAAAGGCGTGTTGCTCTTCAAGATTGGGCCTTCGACATCCTCCAGCCACCAATTTCATATCAGATGTGGTGAGAGTATAAATGAAGCAATCCCAAGGGGTGTCGTGATCCACGTCTGCCAATTCGGTGTCGATCCCTGACAGATTCAAGCTGGCGAGATAGCGAAGAACGTCCAGCTTCGAATGCATGGCGGCATAGTGCAGCAAGTTCCGCGGTCCTTCCACTTCGTTGACCGCGTGCATCGACGCCCGCGCTCGTACAAGACCGCGCAGGAGTGTCAGGTTATTGTCGCGCAATGCATTCATCAACGGCGTTAGGCCCCTGTCGTCGCGTGCTTCGATCTGGGTATCGTCGGCAGTAAGCAGGGATCGCAGTATCGCCTCGATCTCGTCTGAGTATCCCTCCCGGCTTGAGAGCCAGCGAAGCGGCGTCCTCCCAGTTATGTCGCGGTCTTTTGTCGAAGCACCTATTGCCAACAACAGGTTGACGGCATCCGGTGACCCCTGTAGGACTGCACTATGGAGCAACGTTGTACCCTTCCTGTTCCGCTGCGAGACGTCGGCCTTGGCTTGCAGCAGCAGCGACATGCAGTCTAGCCTGTTACATTGGACAGTGGATAAGAGGGCGCATTTGCCATAAAATGTCAGGACATTGACATCAGCCTTGTTCTGGATGAGCAGCTCCACAATGTCGGTTCGACCCATATCGATTGCCGCATGAAGCGGCGCAACTCCTGTGTTATCGAGCATATTGATAGCCCAGGGCTCCTCTTGAATAATTGCCTCAATGTCTTGCGTGTCTTGATGTTGGCAAATGGCTTCGCAGAGCCTCGTAGGTCTGCCGTCTCCCGCATCATCTGCCAGCTCGACTAGTTGTTGCAATAGCCAAATCTGTCGGTCAGACAGCCTGTGTGAGTGATGCCTGAGCATGGCGTTCGCTCGGAACATGGTGGCTCTAGATGAATGTCCGATTAATGTATCTAAGTCAAGGAGGGCTCCTAAGGGTGCAAGGCGTACTCTGGTATGCCCTGTTTGCGCAACAGGTCTCTCCACAGCTGGGTCAAGAATTCCAAAGTCTCGAACATCTCATATCGTATAGCATACTGTGATAATGCAGTTAGCCAAACGCATGCCAGGATCTCTGTAGGAGCTATTCAAGAGCTGGCCCTACCTCTAATAATCCTCGGTCATCATCACCGACATCACTCGGAAAGTATTTCCTACCACCGTGCAGGAGCCGATGGCGGACTCCCTCTGGTGAGTATTTTACGAGTCTCCATATTCCGTCGTAGGAGGCGATCTTGGTTGCCGGCCGCAGCGCATAGTCCAGGCCAGTGAGGCTGCTATAAGACGCTCTAAAGACGGTCACTCCCGTCCAGAACCATGCAGGAAAGCGATAATTAAACTTGACACAAGTATTTCGATCCGGTTTGCAATTGGCATCTGTGCAAGACGTAGAGCTCGAGCTACGGACCGTCTTGTAGCGGACAGACCATGTACCCAGTAGGGGCTGCAGCCAATCCGCGCTTTGCCGCTGTTGCCGTTCAAAGTGGCATCTGCATCGACATAACTCGGAGCACTGGGACCGGCCCATAGGCACGATGGTTTTAAATTCGATCAAATGTTCCGCTTTGGAAGGGACAACTTGGCGAGCCGAGTCGGCGTGGTCGATTTGCCGCTGAGGCATGGCATAGTTATCGACGTGTTCTGAAGGACCCTCATCCGCAGGTGGTAACTCAGGTAGCTCCTCGATAGCACCAGAGTTGACTGGCGCGAAGTGTGTCGAGAGAAAGATGGAGAAAGACTCCATCCGATGCATCATCCTAGACTCAAACCTGAGGGTGAATGTTAACGCTGTTGACCAGCTTGAGCTTGCCAGAGCCAACTTACTCATCCTGTCTCTGCTGCCTGCATAACATGGCAGTTTGATTGTGAAAAAGAATGGCGTTGTGCAGGTCTGTTTTGGCGTCTCGCGCCTTGTCTCGCAGCTTCTCGATCTTGTTCTCTCGCAACAGCCATTTGCGCTTTCTGGCCTGTATTGTCTTATCCTTTGATTCTCTTCCACATTGCTCCACAATTACAGCCAGTTCATCCTCGATCTCTTTGAGTTTCTGGGCCGTTCGGCTCAACAAGGACTGTTGCACCCGACTTGGGCCAGCTGTGTTGGTGGAAGACAGAGCAATTCTCTCGGCCTCAGCGACAAACTCGGCGATGAGATTGATCTTGTGAACCAAGTCAGCGCTTCCAACCTGACATCAAACGTGGTCTCGACTGACCTCTCCCTTCAAAGATTCATATTCCTTTTGGATTTCGGGGATTCCGCGAATGACATCTACCACGAGCCGCCCGGCCATCAGCGCTTGGGCAACCGCGATTGAGCTTCCGACAGCTCCAAGGACCTCCATGGTGATGCGATGCAGGGGCTTCCTTCCCTTAATCTCTGTAATCAGTGGTGACGGGCTTAACAAGCATTGAGTCGAAGACGTTGGAAGTAGATGCTTTAAGTGTTTGGGAGAAGAAGAGGATTCAAGAGGAGGGGTTGGGCTCCAGCTGGTTGTCAGTGGGCACAGCCTCTGTCAGCCTACCTCGAGGCTTCCCGCAGTGTGCAGTGTGGGTAAGGCGTCACAGGCTGTGCAGGGCGGGCTGTTCTGAGCGGAAAATGTCTGTCGATCTTGGTTGGATATGTTATTAACAAAACTAATACCTTTTCGAGTTTCAGGTAAACATTTCATATCTTTCGCAGCTTGTCACAACGACACTTCTTTATCTTGTTCTTCATCGCAATTCATGTACAGGTTTTTGGAGCCCACCGCTTGGACTACCTTGTCTCCAATCAGCCACCGGCGCTTGATGAGACACGAGGCGCAGCAAGGTGAGCTGAACAACCAATTCTCAGCCGCATGGCGAACCAAATGCGAACCAGGAGGCCTGCTCTATCGAGGACTTGTCACATGATCAACCACAGTTGGGATGTTAATGCTTGCTCACCAACGTCTTGTCGGCTCTAAGCCTGCCCGTTTCTCAAACCAGAGCCTCTTGACTATGGCGGAGCTTTGGGGCAAATCTAATCATGCTGGCCCAGTTTTCGAAAAGCTTATCTAACCCGTGGTATCCCAAGCAAGCTCTTGGCCAAAGTGCCTGCGAGCAGCATCAGCCAATCTCGACTCGTACCTCAAGCATAGCCTGCTCTACATCTGAAACAGCCATTCACAGTCAAAACCCGTGATGGCTATTCCCTTCTTGCCCAGAAACCCAACCAGTGGGAAATGCGGGAAAGCTCCGGTGCTAGCGTTGCACGATGCCACAAGGCCATCAAAATGACGTTATCCCCAACACGTCCCGTCGCCACGATTGGCTCTACGGACACACTCGCCACGCACCCATCATCTGCGAACGTGTGGCTGGAAAACCTGGAATTCCGCTGTCCTACCGCATACAACGTCATTCAAGTCGAGATTACGAAGATGGAAGTTTGTTTGATGTTGGGGCTTTATTACTCTGCGCTGCCCGTGGTTTGGACGTCATGCTAGCAGTACTTTGCAACGAAGCCAGTCATAACGTCAACAAAATGCCACGAACACTATTGCTCTGCTTCATCCACGGGTTCAAGGCACGCCTCTATAACAAGCCATATAAACTTACTCCACACTAACCACTTTCAGCAGGGAACCGATGATACCTTTCACGACTTTCCCTATGTATGTTCCTGGCGGAATGCAACCCAATCAACATCACTGACACTCAGGCAGGACCTCAAAAAATCAGTCGCCAAGCAACTTCCTGACGACAAGGTCGAATCTGTCGTGTACCCCAAATATGAAACGACCGGGGAATTAGCCCAGGCCACTCAAGCCTTTCTCGCATGGTATGCCTCCATCTCAAGTCCACATCCAGCAACGCCACTAAACAACGCAGGCTCAAGGAACGGGTCATGGAAATTCGAAAAAAGGATTCCGAGAAGCCATGGCCCCCTCACGACAGAGACGTTGGCGTGATTCTTGTCGCACATTCCATGGGGTGTGTATTCTCCTTCATCATCCTTCCGCTTCAACAACTGACATCAGCCTCAGAGGGTTCGTGGCTGCAGACACTCTATTCTTAGCTCTTAACGACAGAGCCGCCAATTCAACCGATGACAGCCTCATCTTTCCCTTAATCCAAGGCATACTGACCTTCGACACTCCCTACAACGGCCTCGCCCGTTCAATGTTTGTCTACGGAGCCTTCTCCAACTACCAAAAGGTCAACAGCGTCTTCAACGTCATGACAGCTCTATCCGCTGCTGCTCCCGCTGGTCTCGCACGCCTGAGCGCCCGTCGTGCAGCAGCATCCACTGTGACCACCACCGGAAGCCCTCAGTGGAAGACGTGGCAGTTGGTAGCGGTCAAGACCGGCACAGTCGGGGCCATTGCTGCTGGCGGTGTCGCTGCGTACATGAACCGAGAGGCCATCATGAAAGGCATGCGAAGCGTGAAGAACATCAACAAAGAGTCCGTCGTCGAGGGATACCGTCAGAGCATGGATGCCCTTGGACAAGGTCTGGCATACATCAACCGCGGAAACGTCGGAAAGTCTTTTGCCTGGCTGTCCGATCACTTCACATACGTCGGTGCCCTCCTCAGGCAGAAAGAGCTCAACCGTCGACTGGAGCGCATGGGAGCACTCAAAGGCATCGGCATCCACGACTTCTACTGCTCCCTTGGCGAGAACGGCTACTGGAGTGGGGGCTACTTTGTCCCCGAGAGAACGTTCTGCGCTGTTCCCGAGGAGAGTCACTCGGCCTATTCCCTATTCGATCGATGCGTGATGCCCAGGGCTGGTGACGAGATTGAAGCGCACTTGAACATGTTCAAGCCAGAGAAGCATCGAGGCTACGAGGAGATGACAGACAAGTCGGCTGAACTAGTCAAGGAATGGTTCCTCAGCGAAGAGAATATTATCGACGACCCTCAATTCCGAGAGACTCCGCCCGAGGAGACCGCCGAGGAGCAAACGGCAAAGGAAATTCTCGAGAAAGATGCCAGTCAAACTGAGGAGAACGAAAAGGCTGTCGAGTCCGATGATAAAGACAAGGACAACGAACTGCCGGATGAGTCCCCGATCGATATCGCTGCTGCTGCCTCTCTGGTCCCACTGCCTGACGACAATGGAGACCTGGTTGGCGACGCGAGCACCGAGAATGTCGACACGCCTGAGAAGCGAAACTATCTCAACTACTTGTTTAGCGTGGCACAGCAGGCCGGAACAGGTCTCAGCGATGTCAAGGGCTGGCTACCCAGTAAGATGCCACACATGCCCAATATGCCAAACATGCCTAGCATGCCGGCTATGCCTAAAGTTCCTACTTCGGTGTCGTCCTTGGGCCAGGTTTCAATGCCAAGCGTGAGGATGTTCTCGAAGAAGGAGAGTGAGACTCAAAAGGAAGCACAGGGGGAAACTCAGGGTGAAGCCAAAGAGGGGGAAACCAAGGGAGAGGAGACTCAGGAAAATCAAGTCACTGAAAAGGAAAATGCGAGCAACGAGACTAGTTAATGCCTAGCAGAGTTACTCAAGGTCAGATACAATCGAGAGGGTTTTCAGGACATCAAGGGCTGGATGTTTCGACCAAATGTAATAGGTGCTTTAACATAGTGTATTCGAGTGTAAACATCTCAGAGGAAATTTGTCTAGGAAAATAATGAATTTGAATGATTTGAATAATTATCTAAAAAGGATGTCTAAAAAGCTACGCCGTGAAGCAACTAACAACTATAAGCTTAAGGTCATGTTCACCAGCTGCACATCTACTTGCATTCTCTCCACGCTGTTCCTGAAACCAACGTGCTTCCAAGAGGGCCAGACGACTAGTTCAGTCGGGCATGCTGCCAGGCTGCTTTACTCCCTCGTGTGAATCACCATCCATCTTCTCTCCTTCTTGATTGCCAGTCACTTCCTCATCCTGGCTATGGTGAACCTCCAGCGGAGCCATGGTAACCTGTGGCGCGTAGAACGTCTTGGACAGATGCAGCTTCTCCGGTGGAATGAACACGTCAAACCATCGAGGAAGCGCAAAGCCAAAGGCAATCAGGCACATGACCGCATGGGCAACGGCGAAGGCAAAGATGTGGAGAGGATCTTGGCGCTTCTGGTAGAATGCAGGATACGCAAAAGACACGACGATTGACAGGATCGGCGCGGAGACGTAGCGCAGGATGACACCCCAAAAGACGGGGATACTCCAATTGTTGCCCGTTGCGATGACAGCATTGAGGTCCCGACGAAGCTGGTTGCACTGGGAAAGCATGAGCGAGCAGAAAGAATCATTAGTATGACGACAACCTACCGAGTAAAATGAGAGCCACCAGAGCTTGGTGAGAGAGGCATTCTTGCCCCAGAAACGCGGAGCTCCCGAGTCGGGGGTCTGGGAGATCAGGACGGCAACAACATTTGTCGCGATGAATATGCCGAACCCGGTGCCCGCTCCGGCCTCAGGGCCAACTGCCTGGCCAACTGCAACACCCAGAACCATCGACAGGACGTAGCCAATGCTGTATGTCAGATAACCAACCGGTCCCACCTGGCCGACGACGTCGGTATATCGGTAGAGCGTGGTAGAGCACACGCATTCAACCCAGACCACGAAGATGAGGCACAGGTTGTTCGTCCAGGTGTCGACAGCGTCGAGGAGGTAAAAGCCAAACTCGGTGCAGTATATCAGAGACAGGAGGAAGGCCACCAGGATGATGGCGGAGCAGATGGGTGTGCGCGGGTACTTGCGCGCCCAGCCAGAGTCGCAGATGAGCGTGACCAGCGACTCGACAAGGGCAAAGGCCGAGCTCAGCCCCAAGAGCGCCAGGGTGAAGAAGAAGAAGACGGACCAGACGTTGGACCCGGGCATCTCGGCAAGCGCCAGAGGATAGGTCAGGTAGCCGACCGTGAAGGTGCTGAGAGAGATGGACGAGTCGTCGGGCGAGTACCCCAGGAAGCCAATGACGCCAAACACGGCGAACCCGGCCGTGATCTCGTACAACGAGTTGCAGCAGGCGATGATGAGCGTGTCCTGGACGGCGTTGGCGAACTTTGTGTTGTACGACGCGTACGAGGTGAAGTAGCCAAAGCCGACGCCGATGGAGAAGAAGATCTGCCCACAGGCCCCTTGCCATATCTGCCCGTTGCCCAGCCTCCACCCGTTCCATTCCGCGAAATAGTACTTGATGCCCTGTCTGGCGTCTGGCAGCGAGACGGACCGGCCGAGGATGATGATGAGCATGACCACGGGGAGCCCCATGGTGAAGTAGACAACCCTCCCAGTGACTCCAACTCCTTTGAACATGCACATCCATACGCAGAACCACATAAAGGCACACCATCCGACAGACTCGCCGACCATGCCCCTGCTGGGGTACTCAACGTAGCCAGACGAGTCTTCAGGCAGGATAGGGTCAGGGTTCGCAATGACATCCTGCATGTAAAACTCCTGGCCACGGCCACGCCAAGGCAACGGGCTGTGGAAGGAAGAACGGAAGTAGTGCATGGTCCAGGCCAGGATGGGCACGTAGTAGGTGGCAACGACGAAGCCGGTCATGACGACGGCGAAACCAAGGCCCTTGGCGCGCTTGTTGATGCCGTTGAACGCCACGACGACGCTGCCGCGGTACGCCTGCCCGAGCGAGATTTCCAGCAGCAGCACGGGCATCCCGAGTAAGAACAGGGCGATGAAGTAGGGGATGAACCACTGGAGGCCATTGTTGGCAAAGACGACAGATGGATAGCGGAGAAGGTTTCCTAGACCAACGGCGCCGCCCTGCGAGCAGAGTTAGCGAGGAGAACTCGATTCTGGCCTTCGTGCTGACTCGCCATGGCAGCAAGGACAAAGGACGTCCTGGAGGGCCACTTGTCGCGGCCATCGTCCTCCTTGGCCGCGTCTGGAGCGAACCAGTTCAGGACTTGCTTGGCGGTGACACCCATGGGAGAGCAAGCAGAGTCGTTTCAGAGAACAATTAACAGGGTTGAGAACACATGAGCCAAGGATAACCAAAGACGCTCATGGCGGAATTGGACGCAGAAGATGGGGCGCCGATGTTCTTGAAATACTGTCCTGGCCCTGGCAGCAAACTGGGGTTGCGGGGGGGATGGAGACATGCCCATGGGGGATATCTTGGCGCCAAGACGAGAGGCGAGTAATTTCAAGGTAATTCCATCGAGTCACGGTGGTTCTTATCCACAAGCCAAGACCATGCCGAGGAGCCGTCAAGACGCGTGGTATCACGCAGGCGACCCGTCAGCCTGGGGAGACGAGATGAAGCTCACGATGAACGACCAGAGCCAGGCCCTTTTGGCTGTCTGTAGCTGGCGACTTGAGGCTTACTACTAGGTCAAAAGAAGACCAAGATCCGTCTTCACTCATAGTGACAGAGGAATCCGCGCCGAGTTGACGGGTAAGTAGTCCGCAACCTCATGATCACGCTACGTATGCCCAGACATGGGGGGGAGGAAGTCTTACATGCAGCCTCAGTCAGGTAAGCTTAAATGCTCATCGGCCGATGCAAAGCGTCCAGCTTCCAGAACAAACGACCACACACCTTCCTAACCCGGCTGTTTAGCTTGGTGGGCTGACGGTCGCGCGGCTCGTGTAGATGCCCCACGCCCTAGTCCAACGATAAGAGCATCTCTGGGCAATAAACTAAAGTGGCTTCTTGACCAAGGTAGGAAGCTGAAGCGGATTGCTTGGCCCCCGCGGGGATGCAAGCCTGGGGGGCATCTCCCCATAGTCATACCAAGATGGCCAGGACAGGGGGTAGGCTTTTTCACCTGACGCCCGCGGGACTTCTTACCGCTCCTCCCCTGGGCGCGCTTTACTACGTAGTAGTTAGATCTACATGGCAATGCGCTTGCGGCGGCATGGCAACCAAAGTACCGCCTCAGAAATGAATGAGGCCGTTTTGACAGGGCTCGTTATTGTCAAGTCGGGTGATTCGACCGCTCCCCAGGCGAGGGCACAGAAAATCACTCATATAAACCTGCAACGCTGTAAGTTTTGCCTGCCTGTCTGAGGTAAAGTGACTCGGTTCGAGACGGTGTCTGGCCATTTTGAAAGGCTTTGTTTTGATTCGTCTGGGCTTTTCGTTACGCAGCATTATTGTCAATCTCGCCGTCTACTCGCGGCTTTAAACATGTCCTGACTATTGTATTTAAAGCTTGATATGATGCATTCCTAGTATACCATTTGAGTAATATCCTACTCGCGTCCTCAGGTAGCAAGGAAACACAACACCTTGACCAGCATGTCATCCCCAACACAATTCACTCAGCCTCAGATCCCGCACACCTTTTCGCAATAACAGTTCATCTGCTCTTTATCAGCTGAATTTCGTTGAAAGCCACAATTGACCTAGTTGATATCTCAGGAATAAATGCATAGCCTCCTTTCCCGATGGACGCCTTTGTTCTGCAGCCGGATCAAGCCCACAAATTTGCAAATGAACTCGTCTGCAAACTCTTTAGTCTACGTCGTCTTCATGCAGTTGCACATGCTCTCCATCTTGGCCGCCATGAGTATTGGGTATGTATCCTCACCGTCTCTAGGCTGAAAATCACCCAAATGCCTGTAGTGCCATGGGCGACCTGCACTGTATAGCTGTCTGTCGCGGCGACAAAACGTTCCGGCCGAACGGGCCTCATGGAATCAACAAGGCTGCTACGGAATGCGCCTGCAACCGATACCGAAACCGGGGGATCAGCTGTGGGATAGGTGTCCTGACCGAACCTTTGACGGCAAGCATTGTCGATCAAGGAACCAGAATATCGGAGGCGACGAGGCAAGTTCATGTTGGTGGATGAATCTTGTTCTACCTAGCAGTTTACTGTTGCCATTTCCTAGAAAGGCATTTTAGGAACATCAACGTGTCGATAGAAATACGTGGCTCAACTCTTCGCGTCACGCGGTGTTCTCATGATCCGCGAGACGGTTTTCAACTCTACAAATTATCACCAGAATCGGAAATAGCACGTAGTAGCCACTGGAAGCTTAACTATATGCCTCATCCTAGACTAGGAATAGTATACTAGCCCGATGTTGCTTTACCGCGTAGTAGACGGTGATTGCCCTATAAATTCTATTAGTAATAATTGCTTCTCGTCTTAGATCTTATATAGGTTCATCTTGACCGCAGGGGTAATAGACCATTCCCGAATGAAGAAAGTCTGACGAAAAGTTTATTGAGACCGGCCGCGGGGCTGGACCTGGAGTGGTACTGAGGGTTTCTGGTTACGAAGGCAAGTGTGCTGGTCCTCCCTATCCCAATTGCCGATTCTCTTACAGGAGACGATCACAAATGAAAATATCAGGCCTGGACTTCTAAGAGTCAGGGGTAAGATAGAAAGCGTGCACATACGTTGCAGTCGTTCAAGCCTGGTCGGCATCCACTACAAGTTCTTCTTCATCCATAGTACCTGAGCATGACCAACCTGCTTCTTGTCTTCTTTAGCTCTCCAAAATCAAACATTAAGCCATCCCAGGTTTCGCTCCTTACCGCCTTGGCTGTTGGATATGTCTTTGCCGTCCGAATCAAGTCCGTACTCTCGATGTCCCTGGTGTTCTAGGCGGCCTCCATTATTCTGCCCACTGCAGACGCAAGACGCAGACCTAGGGCTTTAACAAACTCAGTTAAGTTACAAAGCGTGCCTGTGACCGCTACAAAAACCGCAACACCGGCCTTCGATAGTGTGATTCTTGCCCCAACTACCATCTTTACAAAACAAACTGCAAGTCCAATGGTAGGCAAACTGGAGACGATGAGGCAAGCTGTTCTTCTCTGTCCCGCTTGGAGTATTTGTGGTAACCCTTGATTGCGATTAGATGCACTGCTGCTGAACGCAGATTTGCAGCGGGGATGGGTTTGAAGTTGATTAACCACACTGATTTTTGAGGCCGCAGAACCCCGTATACTAAGATAAATGTCAATTAAGGATTTTCTAGTGGATACTACCAACCATCTCATATATCCCTAAACTAAGCTCCAAACGGCTCTCCTCGCTACATCTGTCGAGACTTTGAAAGCCAGCCCGCAAAGCAAACCCCAATTTAATGGATCGTAGCCCCGGCCCCGGCAGGGATAAATGACCCATGAAGTCGAATGAACATGATTTAGCAACCGACACTGTTAGAGATATTCATTAGTGAAGAGAACAGAATGCAGAGCCGAGTCCGCAGATAATGGGAGCTTCGAAGAACAGCGACCACTTACAATTGCAGGCTTATCACGGATGCTCTTGATAACCATGACCTTCACGCTCATAGATGGTGGCAGAACTTGTCGATCTGTTGACTTCATAAAAGATGCGCAATTCCCAGCAGCAGCACCCTCATTGATGTCAGTCGGCGTCCGGGTCACCTCTCCGCATCTGGCTGGCCAGCCCAGGCATGGATAGGTGTGTGAAGTGAGGCGGCAATAAGCCCAGAAGAGTCTAAATTGGCGATAACAACCGAAATGGCTGAGTGGGATGAGGACCATGAGCCGAGTCGACGGCGGCCTCGAGTAGCTGACCTGCTGTTACCCCTATATGGGATCTGAAGCCAGAGAAGGTGTGGATGAAGCCTATCGAGGATCCACAACATGTACCTGATTCATTCACTCGAATTATCGTCTGGCCCACCTGCACAAGGCCTTGATCAGGCCGGTTATCTGCAATAGGGATTCGCACCCCCGCCTCCTTTTCAGGACGGCTGTTGCCAGCAGTGCCTTTCATTAGTTGATAGTTGTTGGCAAAGGTAAGAATGCGTATGGAACAAATAGTAGAGTGTCATGCGTGAGCTTACCATTACCCAACAGTCCACGAGACATCAGAAAAAAACATCAAGTTGATCAAGTTGTGCTTGTCTACAGGCCCGGATGGCCTTGCCAGCAAGATCAGTGCCCACCTAGTTAGATATTTCCAGATGACTGACTCATAGATAGCATGCAGAACTAAATCAGGTCTCCGATACTAGCGTTCAAGTGCAAGCCAGTTGCAAACAGGATTTTCCGACAAGGTTTGCACCCAGTTTCAAATGACTTGTACTGTTAGAGAGTCAATACAATAAGGGATATCGTAGTAAATCTCACCACACAAGGGCTAGTTCTCGTTTAAAAACTCGCTGCGAGATAGCCTTGGTTGAAGTGGGAGCTTGCCTGGCACCATGCCTTGAAGGCGAAGGTCTAGACTCCTCGGTGACACATCAAGGTTTCAAGAACCATCGATATTCATCTATTAACCTGCATTTCCTATCGACGAGTGAAATAGCCCATCACTTGTCCAACACCTGTCGATGATTCCTGTAACTCATCCGCATCAAGTCCGGGATCGCATCTCCCCCGGTTTCTACGAAGAAATTAGATTTAACAATGAACGATTCATATTAGATTTCTTCTATAGAAGGCCTCTCACGAGAGAGCTATGAGATATCAGGCTTCCCCAAAAGCTCCCTCGCGACCAAGAATAGGTTCTCTCGTCATGTACGGTACTCGCGAGTTAATGTCATTCTGGTATCCATACAAAGCTAAGGTATTTAATGGCAACAAGTATTTGCTACAGGAGCCTTGAGGCAGATTGGGGTCATTGAAAGTCAAAACTTGACCTGCAAACAAAATGTCACGGTTGCATACTCAGTGGGCTGGCTCCCGTTTGATCTCGTCCTTAGCGTCCTTGTCCACCACTCTCAACCTCCCACCCTCAATCTGAGTTGTCCTGCATGCCGCTGACGCAACACCCGCCCTTCCCTGCTCAGCATGGATGCGGGCGTACCGCCCGTTCATGGAGGGGAAGAAGAGATCGTCCGGCTCCCCGAACACGGTCATGTCGACGCCGGAAACCTGGTCGCCGGGCCCAGACTTGGTGCAGTCCTTGTAGGAGAAGATGCCCGGGATTTGCCTCAGCTTCGAGGCGGCCTTGACAAACTTGCCGTCAATCTCCACCACGAACCCGAGGTTCTGCTGCACGCCGGGGCCGGCGGTGCAGTGCTCGTGGTACGAGTGAGCGCCACTCTCCATGCCGGGTTCGCTCGGGACGGGCACCGCCACGATGGCAGCGCTCACGGGTGTGAAGCTCGGGGGCCGCTGTCTGCTGGGGGAGTACAGGGCAGTCTCTGTGCTACCTCGCTGCGACAGCGATGTGCTGGGGTGGGAGGTGGACGGGGTCAATGGCGTCCTCTCGGATCGGGTCTGAGACATGGGAGGAGAGTTGCGGGCCTTGTTCATGTTGGCTGAGGGGAAGTGTTGTTTGTGCTTGTACACAATGGTTTTGCTTGAATCTGTTTGGTTTTCTGGAGTTCAATGTCGGGAAGGGCACCCGGAAGAGTGTCTTCTCTGTATATACGTAGCCTTGGGGGGGCCAGCCAGTGCCCTTGCGTCAAGGTGACCTGCTGGTAAGACATAAAATTGGGCACCGACCGATGGGATCATGCTACATGGTTTCTCTTCGCTGAGTACCTAGGATCTAGTGGGTGATCAAGTCGCTACTAGTACACTCGGGGGCGCCCGGAAAAAGCAAGTCTGGGTGCCCAACGAAAGAGGACAGGTCATTATCTTCAGGAGCCTACAGGAGAGAGGAGACAGCAGACAGTATGAACTTGGCCTTGTGTATGGTCTGCAGAGCTCTCAAAGGCATATCTATGAAAGAATCTGAGAGCATGAAAGACCATAGTCTTCGGGCTGTTCTATGAGCGCCCGGGAACCTCTTTATGTTGGTAAGCGATTGAGGGGTAGCGAGCAAGCGGACGTGAGCTGGACGGATGAACCAACATACCCAAGATCTCTACACGTTGTCTTGAGGGTTGCAGTTCTTCAGACCGGTCTGCAGGCAACGATGAGAGGGTGGAGAAGGTGGCTTGAAGTGAGGGTGGGGGAGGCGGGTCGAGAACGGCTGTGATAGGTTCATCCATGTGCGTGTCTTAGTTTGCGTGCATTGTCTCAAGACTAGCATGCTTGGCTGACTTGTGGCCAATGTGATTGCTTAACCATCATCAAAAGGGCTCCACTGATGGGATAAAGCTCACTCACCGGTCGTCTTTATATGTCGAAAATCAGTGAGATACCCGGACTGAGACACTCAATACCCAGATTGACCAGTTGTGGACAGAAAAGAGAAGTGATGGCCCAGTCAAGGGGTGTCTGGTGTTTTCTGTCAACCGCGAGACTGGTCCCCTCAATACCCCGACCACCATCAATACCCGAATTGATGTTTTCAATACCCGGAATCGACTCAATACCCGGCAAGATACCCGGATTGTAAGACATTCAAGTTCCCAGAACCCGTCAACGACAACCCCTCTCGTCGTTTTGAGGCCTCCCACATGAAGCAAGGGCGAACAGGCCCCATTACCTGGTAGCCTGGTCAGCAAGTAAACTGCAGAGTCGGGTCTCACACCAAGATAATGTTGATCAACAACTCGACTGCGTTGACCTTGGTGTTGCATCTCCGCGCTGCTCAGAATGCCTCGAGCAAGTGATTGCGATATTTCGTTTATCACACAAGGCGAGCAGAACTTTTTCGGCCGAACAGTGAGGATTCCCGCTCAAATGATCATAATCGGAGTCGTTCCATTAGGGTCTAAACTGGGCTGTGGCATCCTCTCATGCAATCATGCTATAGAAACGCGTAACATTCGTGAAATCTCTGGCACCTCGAAACACTCGGTGCCTTTTTCCATCTCGCCCAGCACTTTTTTTTCTTCTTCCTTTTCGCTTAAATTCTTCCCTGGATGAGGGCAGCGACCCCACGGAGACAAGAGGGGTCATGCAGCCACTTGACAGGGATCAGGTGAGAGAACAACCAAAACTCCTCAAACAAGGTTACCGAAACTCGAGGCCTTGATCGTGAGGAAATTTATCAAACCCCCTCGGGACTTCTTGGTCAATGGTAGGCGAAGCGTTGACCTAGAGTTTGAAAACTGTAACCGCAGTTTGGGGTACACTTCAGCCTCATCTTCGGACATGAGAGAAGGTGTCAGTGGTGTAAAGGGGGGTCCTTGGCTTGGCGGGTGTGTACGGTGGTTCAGATAGACTATCCCTCCACCGTACTTTTCCGGCCTCACAATGCCTGGAGAAGTTTGGAAGAGTAGTATGTTAGTGCTCGGGTTTCTGACCAATAACGACACATCTGTAATAAAGTCAGTTTTGGTTCCGACTATACTCTAGAAGGAAATTCGGGAGTGCTTAGTACGTACAACTCGATATATGAGTGAACGCGGCTATTCAAGAGCTCCCTGTGCATCTCATTGAGGTATTCTTGGGCTCTTTCCGTGTCCCACTGCTTGCGGTCAGTCCAGTTCGACGTGAATGATCATATATAATCAATATGTGATGAAAAGCAGTTGCACTTACCCCTAATATTTCAATCAACCCTCGAATAGCAAACCCCTCCAGGCCTTGAAGCAGATACTGCCGATTCAGTGCACCAATCTGCTTGAGATGTTTGTCCTTTGGCCACACGCCTATAGGCATCTTTATCCGCCGCTCTCTGACGTTGACAAAGCCGGCAGTCTTGATAGCATCGCAGGCGAGTTCGCACGCAGAAAAGGTCTTGCCTAATGCATCGCCCAGCTGTTGAAATAGCTCTGCCCAACTTACTAACGGAGAGTCTGGCCTGATGGTGTCGTCTTCTGACCGGGCGATGGCGGACGTTTCGATCTGCTGTACCCAGCCACCAGGCCTCAGAGCCCTAACAACAAGGCTTTAGCACAAGTCACGTTTAACAGAAATGGAGTTGTCGTGTCCTTACCCCAAGGCCTTTCTATGAAATTCAACCCAGTCCGGGACGCAGCCACTCAAGGCTCTAACGTGGACAAAATCAAAGTAATCATCAGAGAATGTCCACTCCTCGTTGACGTCGTCTACTCTGAAGCGGCAGTTTGGAGGGACAAAGGCCGGTTGTATGGGGGATAGATCGATTCCGATGACGGCGGCCGATGGATGCTCGTCTGCAAACTCGCTGAACCCAAGTCAATTCGTGAACATGTGGCAGTATAGCAAGACAATCACTTACATGGCCCAGAGACCAGTTCCACATCCTGCATCAAGTACGTTCCGGATACATATTTAGCACAACCATTCATGACCAAGAGCCAAGGAAAGTTTACCTGCGGGTAGTTCCCGATGGGGGCCTCGTGTAACTTTCCGTCGAGGAGGTCGCGGTACAACTCGTGCCTCGAGGTTCGTCAGCGCGCGGAACCGGCGGGGGTTGGAGGAGTCGCAAACTTGCATCAAATCTTCGGCCTCTTGCTGTTGCTCGTCGTTGGGTCCCCTTTTGGTGAGGCATTATTAGTTTTGTTTGCCTCGAATTGAGCCCAACCTGGGATTGAACCAACCAGTACGATCCATCCTTGTATGCATGATACCGACGAGAGTTTTCCCATCTGTAGTTCGTTATGGCCGACCTCAGCGACATGTTGTCGCTAAATCGCGCTCTATGGCGTCATCATCAGTCCGAAGTTCCGAACGAGCAGAAACCAAGACGACGGGGCTTACGATTCAGCATACGAAGAGTCGGCATCGTTGGAGTCCTGTGCACAGAACAGGTAAACACATTTGTCTCACACACACAAAATGCCGTAAACCAGCCAATAGAAAAACATACAACTTCAATTGTGTTGGTTGGGGGCAGTTCCAGAGGTGACTGAGGATGCATGGGCGGAGACGGGTCTGGCTGAAGATCCCTGGACGACCGACTCCTTGCTGACTGATCAGGGGAGGACAGAGACGGTGAAGGACGAGACTCGGCTGCGTCGGGGGGAGACGACATGACTCGCAAAAAGGAAACAATAAAAAAATGAGGCGTTGGGCTGTGCCGTAAACTGCACCGACAGGGCCGTCCCAAGCTGCCGGTAACCCAGGGCGAGACAAGTCAGCACAAAAACTGT